>JAWNOX010000035.1:0-16560 GCA_035045555.1 Drosophila fulvimacula | reverse complement strand
AATCTGTGCTAGTTCAGTTACGTGTGCTGAAAAAGGAAGAGGAATATGAAGAAAAGGAATAAGAAGAAGAAGAGGAAGAAGAAGAAGATAAATGCGACGAAGGAGAAGAGGAACCAGAAGAGGAAGCAGAAAAAAAGAAGAAAAAGACGAAGAGGAAGAACAAAAGACGAAGAAGAAAAATTAGAAGAATAATAATAAAAAGAAGAAAATGATGAAAAAGAAAAAAAGAAACAAGAATAAAAAAAGGAGAAGAAGAGGTAAAAAAAGAAGAAAAAGATGAATACGAATAAAAAGAAGATGCAGTCGAAGAAAAAGAAGAAGAAGAGAAATAAGAAAAGAAATAAAATGAGGAATAAGAAGAAGAGAAAAAGGAGGAGGAAGAAGAAGAGAGAGAAGATGAAGAAGAGGAAGAACAAAAAGAGAAGAAATAAGAAGAGGACAAAGAAGATGAAGAAATGGAAGAAGAAGAAGAGGTAGAGAAGAAAGAAGAATAAGAGGACAAAGAAGAAGACGAAGAAAAGGAAGAAGAAGAAAGAGAATATGAAGAAGGAGAAGAAGAAGCGAAAGAGAAGGAAGAAGCTGCAAAAGAAAGTGAAGATGAGAAAGTTGAAGAAGAAGAAGAGGAAGAGAAGAAGAAGAAGAGGAAGAGAAGAAAGAAGAAGAAAAAAATATGAAGAAGGAGAAAAAGGAAAAAAAGAAGATGATGAAAATGCAAAAGAGATAAAACAGAAGTTAAAGAGCAAGAGAAAGAGCAAGAAAGAAGAAGAAGAAGAAGACATAAAGAGGGAGGGAGAAATAGGAAGAAAAAGAAGAAGACGAAGGAGAAGATGAACAAGAGTTAAAAGAAGAAAAAGTGAAAGATTAAGAGAAAGAAGAAGACGAAGAAGAATAAGAAGACAAAGAAGAAGAAGAAGAAGAGAAGAAAAGGAAGATGAGGAAGAGAAAGAGAAGATAAAGATGTAGAAGAAGCAGAAAAAGAAGATGAAAAAAAAGAGGAGGAGAAAGATGAAGAGAAGAAAGAACAAAAAGAAGAAAAACAGATATAAATAAGATAAAGAGAAAGAACAAGAGATGAAAGAAGAAAAAGAGAAAAAAATGAAGAAGAGGAAGAACAAAAAGAGAAGAAATAAGAAGAGGACAAAAAATAAGATGAAGAAATCGAAGAAGAAGAAGAGAACGACAAGGAAGAAGAACTTTTGTAAAGGTAAAGAAAAAGAAGAGAAAGAAGAGGAAGAGAAGAAAGAAGAAGAAAAAGAAGGGGACAAAAAAGAACAAGAAGAAGAAGAAAAAAATATGAAGGTAGGAGAAAAAGGAAAAAAAGAAGATGAAGAAGAAGCAAAAAAAATGAAAAAGAAGAGAAAGAGCAAGACAGAAAAAGAAGAGAAAGAAGAAGACGAAGAGGACGAAAAAAAAGGAAGGGGAAAGAGGAAGAAGAAGAAGAGGAAGAAAAAGAAGATGCAGAAAAAAGGAAACAAGGAGAAAAATGAAGAGAGGAAAGAAAAAGAAGAAGAAAAACAGATATAAATCAGATAAAGAGAAAGAACAGGAGATGAAAGAAGAAAAAGAGAAAGAAGATGAAGAAGAGTAAGAAGAAAAAGAGAAGAAATAAGAAGAGGACAAAAAATAAGATGAAGAAATCGAAGAAGAAGAAGAGAACGAAAAGGGAGAAGAAAGTGAAGAAAAAGAAGAGAAAGAAGAAGAATAAGAAGAGGAAGAGAAGAAAGAAGAAGAGGACAACGAAGAAGAAGAAGAAGAGGGCAAAAAATTTTAAGAAGGAGAAAAAGGAAAAAAGAAGATGATGAAAAAGAAAACGAAATAAAAAAAAGAGAAAATGCAAGAGAAAGAGCAAGAAAGAAAAAGAACAGAAAGAAGCAAAGAAAGAAGACGAAGAAGACGAAAAAAAAGGAAGGGAGAAAGAAGAAGAAGAAGACGAAGGAGAAGATGAATTAAAAGAAGAAGAATAAAAAGAAGATGAAGGAGAAGAAGAGGATATAGGGGAAAAGGGAAAGGAAAAGGATAAGGAAGAAGAATTAGGAAAATATGAGGAGAAAGATGAAGAAATGGAAGATGAAAAGAAAGAGGAATAAGAAGCGAAAGAAGAAGTGGAAGAAGGAGAAGCAGAAGGAGAAGACGAAGAAGAAGAGGAAGAAGAAGAGAGAGGACAAAAAGAAGAAAAAAAAGACGATGACGAAGAACAAGAAGATAAAGACAAAGAAAAAAAAGAAGAGGAGAAATTAGAAGAGAACGAAGATGAGGAAGAAGAAGAAGACAAATGCAAAGAAGGAGAAGAGGAAGCAAAAGAACAAAAAGAAAAAGAGGAAAAAAACGAAGAAGAAAAATAAGAAGAAGAATAATAATAAGAAGAAGATGATAAAGAAGAATAGAGAAAAAAGAAAAAAAAGAAGGAATAAAACAAGGAGAAGAATATAGAGGAAAAGAGAAACAAGAAGATGAATAAGAAGATGACCAAGAAGATGAACAAAAAGAGAAGAAATAAGAAGAAGAAGAAGAAGAGGAAGAAGAAGAAGAAGCAAAAGAGAAGGAAGAAGATGCAAAAGAAAGAGAAGAAGAGGAAGAGAAAAAAGAAGAGAACAAGGAGGAAGAAGAAGAAGAAGATGAAGACGAAGAAAAAAACGAGAAATAAGAAGAAGAAAAAGAAGGAGGAAAGGAGGAAGAAGAAGAAGGGGAAGAGGTAGAGGAATATGTAGAAGTGGGAGAAGAAGAAGAAGAGGCAGAACAAAAAGAAGAAGAACAAGAAGAAGAAAAAGAAGAAGAAGAGGAAGAGGAAGAGAAAGAGTAAGATGAAAAGGAAGAGGAAGAAAAGGAAGAAGAAAAGAAAGACGAAGAAGATAAATGCGAAGAAGGAGAAGAGGAATCAGAAGAGGAAGCAGAAGAACTAAAAGAAGAAGAAGAGGAAGAAAAAAAACGAAGAAGAAAAATAAGAAGAATAATAATAAGAAGAAAAATATGATGAAGAAGAAAAAGAAGAAGAATCGAAAAAGAAGAAGAAGAGATAAAAGAAGAAGAAAAAGAAGACGAAGAAGAAGAGATATAAGAAAAGAAATAAGATGATGAAAGAAGAATGAAGAAAAGGAAGAAGAAAAAGAAAAAGAGAAAGAAAAATGCGAAGAAGGAGAAGAGGAACCAGAAGAGGAAGCAGAAGAGGAAGCAGAATAGGAAGCAGAAGAGGAAAAAGAAGAAGAGGAAGAACAAAAGACGAAGTAGAAAAATAAGAAGAAGAATAATAAGAAGAAAATGATGATGAAGAAGAAAAATAGAAAAAAAGAAGAAACGAAACAGAAGAAAAAGGGATAAAAGAAGAAGAAAAAGAAGAAGAAAAAGAAGATGAAGACGAGGAAAAGAAGAGAAATAAGAAAATAAATAAGATGTGGAAGAAGAAGAAGAAGGGGGAGAGGAGGACGAAGAAGTAGAAGAACAGGAAGAGCAAGAGGAAGAGGTAGAGGAATATGTAGAAGTGGGAGAAGAAGAAGAAGAAGAGGAAGAACAAAAAGAAGACGAAGAAGAAGAAGAGAAAGAATAAACAAAAGATGAGGAAGACAAATAAGAAAAATAAATAAGATAAAATTATAAATAAATAAGAGAAATAAGAAAAGAAATAAGATGAGGAAAAAGAAGAAGAGGAACAGGAGGAAGAAGAAGAGAAAGAAGAAACGAAAGATGAGGAAGAGAAAAGAACATGAAGAAGTAGAAGAAGCAGAAAAAGAAGAGCAAGAAGAATTTGAGGAAAAAGAAGAAGAGAAAGAATAAGCGAAAGATAAGGAAGAGAAAAAGAAGATGAAGAAAAAAAGGTGGGGAAAGATGAAGGAAGAAGAAGAAGACAAATATGAGAGAGAAGAGAAAGAGAAAGAACAAGAGATGAAAGCAGAAAAATAGAAAGAATAAGAGAAAAAATAAGAGAAAGAAGAAGACGAAGAAGAAGAAAAGGAAGAGAGGGAAGAAGAAGAATAAGAAGAGAAGGAGCAAGAGGAAAATGAAGAGGAATATGAAGAAAAGGAAGATGACGAAGAGAAAAATAAGATGAAGAAGTAGAAGAAGCAGAAAAAGAAGATGAAGAAAAAACAGGAGAAAAATGAAGAAAAGAAAGAAGAAAATGAAGAAGAAGAACAAAAGATGGGAAAGAACAAGAGTTAAAAGAAGAAAAAGTGAAAGAATAAGAGAAAGAAGAAGAGAAAGAAGAAGATGAAGAAGAATAAGAAGACAAAGAAGAAGAAGAAAAGAAGAAAATTAAGATAAGGAAAAGAAAAAGAAGATGAAGATGTAGAAGAAGCTGAAAAAAAGATCAAAAAGGAGAAGAAAGATGATGAGAAGAAAGAACAAAAAGAAGAAAAAGAGATATAAATAAGAGAAAGAGAAAGAACAAGAGATGAAAGAAGAAAAAGAGAAAAAAGAAGAGAAGGAAGATAAAGAAGAGGAAGAACAAAAAGATAGGAAATAAGAAGAGGACAAAAAATATGATGAAGAAATCGAACAAGAACGAGAAGAAAAAAGAACAAAAAGAAAGAAGAAAAAGAAGAGAAAGACGAAGAAGAAGAAGCAGAGGAAGCGAAGAAAGAAGGAGAAGAAGAAGAAGAAAACGACAAAGAAGAAGAAGAAAAAGAAAAAATATGAAGAAGGAGAAAAAGGAAAAAAAGAAGATGAAGAAGGAGCAAAAGAGATGAAAAAAAAGAGAAAGAGCAAGAGAAAGAGCAAGAAAGAAGAAGAAGAGAAAGAAGACGAAAAAAGTAAGGGAGAAAGAGGAAAAAGAAGAAGTAGATGAAGGAAAAGATGAATTAAAAGAAGAAGAAGAAGAAGAAGAGGATTTAGGGGAAAATGGAAAGGAAAAGAAAAAAGAATAAGGAAAATAAGAGAAAAAAGATGAAGAAATGGAAAACGAAAAGGAAGAGGAATAAGAAGCGAAAGAAGAAGAGGGAACAGGAGAAGAATAAGACAAATGCGAAGAAGGAGAAGAGGAACCAGAAGAGGAAGCAAAAGAACAAAAAGGGGAAGAGGAAGAAAAAAGGCGTAGAAGAAACATAAGAAGAATTATAATAAGAAGACGATGATGATGAAGAAGAAAAGGAGAAAGAAGAAGAAAAAAGAAAAAGAACAAGTAAGGAAACTCTAGTCGGAGGTGCCCGACTAGGAAATACCCTGAACCCCGCCTATCGGCGGCTTTAAATGCACTTCAAAGTTTGTATATAATTTTAAATTAAATTAAAAAATTAAAAAAAAAAGATTAAGTAACTTGCATAAAATAAGTTTTGACGTCAGCTTAGAGAATCGAACCCGAGACTTTATGTCGTCGATCATCGCTTCTACCAACACAGCCGTTGCAATACATAAGAGCGAGATAGCGAATTCCTAAGTACAGTTATTGAGCTACTGAGCTGTTGCTACTGAGCTGCTGAACTTCTGCTTAAAATTCATCCCCAATTTGTCTTTGTTGTTGTTGTTATGAATTCTTCGAATTTTGTAGAGCTTCTGCTGCTGTTGCCACGCGCGTGTGTACGTAAACGTTTGGTAAACGTTTCGTTTAATAACATAATGCATTTCATCTATTCATATGTATATTATATTGACTTTATTTAAGTTATATCAATGTTATTCTTATTTTATATATATGTAAATATATACAGTATGTACATATGTACATACATATGTATGTATATTGCAAGCAACGCATACATACACACGCACACGCATACGCTCTGCTAACTGCGCAGTTTACTCAGCGACTGCGCTGCGCCAATATGTGCGTGTTATGGGAAACTAAATGCTTAATAACTTTTTTTGTAGATCGAATTTCTTAATCAAACTTGCGCAGCGTAATTATTTCATTCACATGCGTGTATGTGCAAAAGCACAAGTCTCTAGTATTTGAAATAAGTGTTTTGAAAATTTGGGCGAAGGGGGCGTGGCATCCAATTAACAAAAATCAAAATTGTATAAAAGACCCATTAAGCTAAATACAAGATTTGGAGTCTCTAACTATAAAGATGCAGAAGATATAATTTTCAAACTGAAAATCGATTTCGTTTTTAAACGATAAAAAAAGAACGAGAAGAGTTATCGAATTTATAAAACAAACTCGACCTGCGCGTGATATACACGAATCTATAAAAAAAAGTTCAAGTCTCTAGCTATTATAGGTTCTGAGATCCACGCGTTCAAACATACGGACAGACAGACAGACGGACAGACGGACAGACAGATAGACGGACAGGGCTCAATCGACTCGGCTTGTCGTCCTGATCAAGAATATATATACTTTATGGGGTCTGCCACGCCTCCTTCTGCCTGTTACATACATTTGGGCTGCAACAAAACCATTATACCCTGATTACCCATTTTTAATGGGTTCAGGGTATAAAAAGAAGAAGAATAATAATAAGAAGAAGATGATGATGAAGAAGAAAAAAAGAAAAAGAAGAGGTCATAAAAGAATAAGATAATGGAGATGAAGAGGAAGAAAAAGAAGATGAAGACGAAGAAAAAGAAGAAAAATAAGAAAAGAAATAAGATGAGGAAGAAGAAGAAGCTAAAGAGGAGGAAGAAGAAACAAAAGAAGAGGAAGAGAAAAAGAAGACGAAGAATTAGAAGAAGCAGAAAAAGAAGATAAAGAAAAAGGAGGAGAAATATGAAAAGAAGAAAGAAGAAGAAGAAGAAAAAAAGAAGAGAAAGAAGAGCAGGAGAAAGAACAAGAGATGAAAAAAGAAAAAGAGAAAGAATAAAAGAAAGAAGAAGAGAAAGAAGAAGAAGAAGATGAAAAGGAAGATGAGGAAGAGAAAAAGAAGATGAAGAAGTAGAAGAAGCAGAAAAAGAAGATGAAAAAAAAGGAGGAGAAAGATGAAGAGAAGAAGGAAGAAAAAGAAGAAAAAAAAATGAGAACGAAGACAAAGAGAAAGAACAAGAGATAAAAAAAGAAAAGCAGAAAGAAGATGGGAAAGAAGATGGGAAAGAAGATGGGAAAGAAGATGGGAAAGAAGAACAAGAAGAGGAATAAAAAGATGAAGAAGAGGAAGAGCAAAAAGAGAAGGAAAAAAAAGAAGAAGAAGAGGACAAAGAAGAAGATGAAGAAAAGGCAGAAGAAGAAAAAGAATACGAAGAAGGAGAAGAAGAAGAAGAAGCGAAAGAGAAGGAAGAATATTGAAAAGAAAGTGAAGATGAGAAAGTTGAAGTAGGAGAAGAAGAGGAAGAGGAAGAGAAGAAATAAAAAGAAGAAGAAATGGAAGAAGAAGAAGAAAAAAAATATGATAAAGTAGAAAAAGGAAAAAAGGAGATGAAGAAGAAGCAAAAGAGATGAAAAAGAGATAGAAAAAAAGAAGAGGAAGAAGAAGAGAAAGAAGGAGAAGCAGAACAGGAAGAGGACGAAGAAGAGGAAGAAGAAGAGAGAGAAGAAGTAGAAGAAGAAAATGAAGACGAAGAAAAAACGAAGAGGAGAAATGAGATGAGAAAGAAGATGAGGAAGAAGAAGAAGAAGAAGAAGAGAAAGAGGAGGAAGAAGAAGACAAAAAAGAAGAAGAAAAAAGAGAAAGAGCAAGAGAACGAGCAAGAAAAAAAAGAAGAGGAAGAAGAAGAGGAAGAAGGAGAAGCAGAAGAAGAAGACGAAGAAGAAGAGGAAGAAGAAGAGAGAGAAGAAGAAGAAGAAGAAAATGAAGACGAAGAAAAAACGAAGAGGAGAAATGAGAAGAGAAAGAAGATGAGGAAGAAGAAGAAGAAGAAGAAGAAGAGAAAGAAGAGGAAGAAGAAGAAGATAAATATGGAGAAGGAGAAGAGGAACCAGAAGAGGAAGCAGAAGAACAAAACGAAGAATAAGAAGAAGAGGAAGAAAAATACGATGAAGAATAATAATAATAAGAAGACGATTATGAAGAAAAATAAGAGAAAGAAGAAGAAAGAAAGAAAAGGAAGAAGAAGAGATAAAAGAAGAAGAAGAACAAGAAAAAAAAAAGATGAAGACGAAGAAAAAGAGAAAAAAGAAAAGAAATAAGATGAGGAAGGAGAAGAAGAGGAACAGGAGGAAGAAGAAACAGAAGAAGAGAAAAAGGAAAGGGAAGCGGAATATGAAAAAAAGGAAGAGGGAGAAGATAAATGCGAAGAAGGAGAAGAGGAAACAGATGAGGAAGCAGAGGATCAAAAAGAAGAAAAAGAAGAAGAGGCAGAAAAAAAACGAAGAAGAAGAGGAAGAAGAAGAAGAAGAAAATGAAGACGAAAAAAAAACGAAGAGGAGAAATGGGAAGAGAAAGAAGATAAGGAAGAAGAAGAAGAAGAAGAAGAGAAAGAGAAGGAAGAAGAAGAAGAGGGAGAGGAAGAGGAAAAGGAAGAGGAATATGAAGAAAAGGAAGAAGAAGAAGAAGAGGAAGACGAAGACGATAAATGCCGAAAAGGAGAAGACGAACCAGAAGAGGAAGCAGAAGAACAAAATGAAGATAAAGAAGAGGAGGAAGGAAAAAAGACGAAGAAGAAAAATAGGAAGAATAATAATAAGAAGAAGATGATGATGAAAAAGAAAAAGAGAAAGTAGAAGAAAAAAAGAAAAAGAAGAAGTCATAAAAGAAGAAGATGATAATGAAGATGAAGAGAAAGAAAAGAAGATGAAGACGAAGAAGAAGAAGAGAAATAAGAAAAGAAATAAGATGAGGAAGAAGAAGAAGCTAAAGTGGAGGAAGAAGAAACGAAAGATGAGGAAGAGAAAAAGAAGATGAAAAAACAGAAAAAGCAGAAGAAGAAGATAAAGAAAAAAGGAGGCGAAATATGAAGAGAAGAAAGAAGAAGAAGAAGAAAAAAAGAAAAGAAAGAAGAGAAGGAGAAAGCACAAGAGATGAAAAAAGAGAAAGAATAAGAGAAAGAAGAAGAAGAAGACAGAGAAGAAGATGAAAAGCAAGATGAGGAAGAGAAAAAGAAGATGAAGAAGTAGAAGAAGCAGGATAAGAAGATGATAAAAAAAGGAGAAAAGAGATGAAGAGAAGAAAGAACAAGAAGAAGAAAAGAAGATACAAAGAAGATACAAAGAAGAGAAAGAGAAAGAACAAGAGATGAAAGAAGTAAAAGACAAAGAAGAAGGGAAACAAGAAGAGAAAGAAGAAGACGAAGAAGAAGAAGAAGACAAAGAAGAAGAAAAAAAGATGAGGAAGCGAAAAAGAATGTGAAGAAGTACAAGAAGCAGAAAAAGAAGATAAAGAAGAAGAGGAGGAGAAAGATGAAGAGAAGAAAGAACAAGAAGAAGAAAAAAAGAGGAGAAAGAAAAAGAACAAGAGATGAAAGAAGAAAAAAAAGAATAAGAGAAAAAAGAAAAGGAATAAAAAGATGAAGAAGAGGAAGAACAACAACAGAAGAAATAAGAAGAAGAAGAAGAGGACAAAGAAGAAGATGAAGAAAAGTAAGAAGAAGATAAAGAATATGAAGAAGGAGAAGAAGAAAAAGAAGCGGAAGAGAAGAAAGAAGATGCGAAAGAAAGTGAAGAAGAGAAAGTTGAAGAAGAAGAAGAAGAGGAAGGGAAAAAGAAGAGGACAAAGAAGAAGATGAAGAAATGGATGAAGAAGTAGAAGAAGAAGAGAACGAGAAGGAAGAAGAACGAAAAGAAAGTGAGGAAAAAGAAGAGAAAGAAGAAAAAGAAGAAGAGGATATAGGGAAAAAGGAAAAGGAAAAGGAAGAAGAATAAGAGGAAAAAGATGAAGACACGGAAGATGAAAAGGAAGAGGAATAAGAAGCGAAAGAAGAAGACGAAGAAGAAGAAGTCGAAGAAGAAGAAGAAGAGGAAGAGGAGGCAGAAAAAGGAGAAGAAGAAGAAGCGAAAGAGAAGGAACAAGATGCAACAGAAAGCGAAGAAGAGAGAGTTTAAGAAGAAGAAGAGGAAGAGAAAAAGAAGAAGACAAAGAAGAAGATAAATGGATGAAGAAGAAGAAGAAGAGAACGAGAAGGAAGAAGAACGAAAAGAAAGTGAAGAAAAGGAAGAGAAAGAAGAAGAAGAGGAACAGAAGAAAGAAGAAGACAAAGAAGAAGAGAAAAAAGGAGCGAAAGAAGAAGCAGAAAAAGAAGAAGACGAAGACGAAGAGGAAGAAGAAGAAAAAGCAGACAAAGACAAAGAAAAGGAAGGTGAAGACGAAGAAAATAAGAAGAAGAGAAATAAGAAGAGTAAGAAGATGAGGAAGAAGGAGAAGAGGAAGAGGAATATGAAGAAAAGGAAGAAAAAAAGAAGAGGAAGAAGAAGAGATAAAAGAATAAAAAGAAAAAGAGGAAGAAGATGAAGACGAAGAAGACGAAGAAAAAGAAGAAGAAGAGAAATAAGAAAAGAAGTAAGATGAGGAAAAAAAAAAAAAAAGGGGAAGAGCCAAATGAAGAGGAAGAGGAATATGTAGAAGAGGGAGAAGAAAGGGAAGAACAAAAAGAAGACGAAGAAGAAGAAGAGAAAGAAGAAACGAAAGATGAGGAAGAGAAAACGCAGATGAAGAAGAAGAAGAGGATGAAGAAAAAGAGGAGGAGAAAGATGAAGAGAAGAAAGAACAAGAAGAAGAAGTATAATAGATAAAAAGAAGAGAATGAGAAAGAACAAGAGATGAAAGAAGAAAAGGCGAAAGAAGATTAGAAAGAAAAAGAAGAGGAAGAGGAGGAAGAAGAAGAAGAAGCGAAAGAGAAGGAAGAAGACGCAAAAGAAAGAGAAGAAGAGATTGTTGAAGAAGAAGAAGAAGAGGAAGAAGAAGATGATATAGGGGAAAAGGAAATGGAAGAAGAATAAGGAGAATAAGAGGAAAAAGATAAAGAAACGCAAGATGAAAAGGAAGAGGAATAAGAAGGGAAAGAAGAAGGGGAAGAAGAAAAAGGAGATGAAGAAGAAGAGAGAGAAGAAGAAGAAGAAGAAAATGAAGACGAAGACGAAGAAAAAAAGAAGAAAAAGAAGATGAAGACGAAGAAAAAAAGAAGATGAAGAAGAAGAGGATATACGGGAAAAGGAAAAGGAAGAAGAAGAAGAGGGAGGGAAAGAGGAATAAGAAGAAAAGGAAAAAGAAGAAGAAGAGGAAGAAGAAGAAGATAAATGCGAAGAAGAAGAGGAACCAGAGGAAAAAGCAGAAGAACAAAAAGAAGAAAAAGAAGAAGAGGAAGAAAAATACGATGAAGAATAATAATAATAAGAAGACGATTATGAAGAAAAATAAGAGAAAGAAGAAGAAAGAAAGAAAAGGAAGAAGAACAGATAAAAGAAGAAGAAGAACAAGAAAAAAAAAGATGAAGACGAAGAAAAAGAGAAAAAAGAAAAGAAATAAGATGAGGAAGGAGACGAAGAGGAACAGGAGGAAGAAGAAACAGAAGAAGAGAAAAAGGAAAGGGAAGCGGAATATGAAAAAAAGGAAGATAGAGAAGATATATGCGAAGAAGGAGAAGAGGAACCAGATGAGGAAGCAGTGGATCAAAAAGAAGAAAAAGAAGAAGAGGCAGAAAAAAAACGAAGAAGAAGAGGAAGAAGAAGAAGAAGAAAATGAAGACGAAAAAAAAAACGAAGAGGAGAAATGGGAAGAGAAAGAAGATGAGGAAGAAGAAGAAGAAGAAGAGAAAGAGAAGGAAGAAGAAGAAGAGGGAGAGGAAGAGGAAAAGGAAGAGGAATATGAAGAAAAGGAAAAAGAAGAAGAAGAGGAAGACGAAGACGATAAATGCGAAGAAGGAGAAGACGTAGCGTAGAAGAGGTAGCAGAAGAACAAAATGAAGATAAAGAAGAGGAGGAAGAAAAAAAGACGAAGAAGAAAAATAAGAAGAATAATAATAAGAAGAAGATGATGATGAAGAAGAATAAGAGAAAGGAGAAGAAAAGAAGAAAAAGAAGAAGTCATAAAAGAAGAAGATGATAATGAATATGAAGAGAAAGAAAAGAAGATGAAGACGAAGAAAAAGAAGAAGAAGAGAAATAAGAAAAGAAATAAGATGAGGAAGAAGAAGAAGCTAAAGAGGAGGAAGAAGAAACGAAAGATGAGGAAGAGAAAAAGAAGATGAAGAAGTAGAAAAAGCAGAAAAAGAAGATAAAGAAAAAAGGAGGCGAAATATGAAGAGAAGAAAGAAGAAGAAGAAGAAAAAAAGAAAAGAAAGAAGAGAAGGAGTAAGAACAAGAGATGAAAAAAGAGAAAGAATAAGAGAAAGAAGAAGAGAAAGAAGAAGAAGAAGACAGAGAAGAAGATGAAAAGCAAGATGAGGAAGAGAAAAAGAAGATGAAGAAGTAGAAGAAGCAGGAAAAGAAGATGATAAAAAAAGGAGAAAAGAGATGAAGAGAAGAAAGAACAAGAAGAAGAAAAGAAGATACAAAGAAGAGAAAGACAAAGAACAAGAGATGAAAGAAGTAAAAGACAAAGAAGAAGGGAAACAAGAAGAGAAAGAAGAAGACGAAGAAGAAGAAGAACACAAAGAAGAAGAAAACAAGTAAGGAAACTCTAGTCGGAGGTGCCCGACTAGGAAATACCCAGAACCCCGCCTATCGGCGGCTTTAAATGCACTTCAAAGTTTATATATAATTTTAAATTAAATTAAAAAATTAAAAAAAAAAAAAGATTAAGTAACTTGCATAAAAAAAGTTTTGACATCAAGCTTAGAGAACCCGAGACTTTATGTCGGCGATCATCGCTTCTATCAACACAGCCGTTGCAATACATAAGAGTGAGATAGCGAATTCCTAAGTACAGTTATTGAGCTACTGAGCTGTTGCTACTGAGCTGCTGAACTTCTGCTTAAAATTCATCCCCAATTTGTCTTTGTTGTTGTTGTTATGAATTCTTCGAATTTTCTAGAGCTTCTGCTGCTGTTGCCACGCGCGTGTGTACGTAAACGTTTGGTAAACGTTTCGTTTAATAACATAATGCATTTCATCTATTCATATGTATATTATATTGAATTTATTTAAATTATATCAATCTTATTCTTATTTTATATATATACAGTATGCACATGTGTAAATACATATGTACATACATATGTATATTGCAAGCAACGCATACATACACACGCACACGCATACGCTCTGCTAACTGCGCAGTTTACTCAGCGACTGCGCTGCGCCAATATGTGCGTGTTATGGGAAACTAAATGCTTAATAACTTTTTTTGTAGATCGACTTTCTTAATCAAACTTGCGCAGCGTAATTATATCATTCATATGCGTGTATGTGCAAAAGCACAAGTCTCTAGTATTTGAAATAAGTGTTTTGAAAATTTGGGCGAAGGGGGCGTGGCATCCAAAATTTAACAAAAATCAAAATTGTATAAAAGTCCCATTAAGCTAAATACAAGATTTGGAGTCTCTAACTATCAAGATATAGAAGATATAATTTTAAAACTGAAAATCGATTTCATTTTTAATCGATAAAAAAAGAACGAGAAGAGTTATCGAATTTCTAAAACCAACCCCCCCCCCCCCCCAAATAAAAAAAAGTTCAAGTCTCTAGCTATTATAGGTTCTGAGATCCACGCGTTCAAACATACGGACAGACGGACAGACGGGCAGACAGACAGGCGGACAGGGCTCAATCGACTCGGCTTGTCGTCCTGATCAAGAATATATATACTTTATGGGGTCTGCCACGCCTCCTTCTGCCTGTTACATACACTTGGGCTGCAACAAAACCATTATACCCTGATTACCCGTTTTTAATGGGTTCAGGGTATAAAAAGATGAGGAAGCGAAAAAGAATATGAAGAAGTACAAGAAGCAGAAAAAGAAGATAAAGAAGAAGAGGAAGAGAAAGATGAAGAGAAGAAAGAACAAGAAGAAGAAAAAAAAAAGGAGAAAGAAAAAGGACAAGAGATGAAAGAAGAAAAAAAATAATAAGAGAAAAAAGAAAAGGAATAAAAAGATGAAGAAGAGGAAGAACAACAACAGAAGAAATAAGAAGAAGAAGAAGAGGACAAAGAAGAAGATGAAGAAAAGTAAGAAGAAGAAAAAGAATATGAAGAAGGAGAAGAAGAAAAAGAAGCGGAAGAGAAGAAAGAAGATGCAAAAGAAAGTGAAGAAGAGAAAGTTGAAGAAGAAGAAGAAGAGGAAGGGAAAAAGAAGAGGACAAAGAAGAAGATGAAGAAATGGATGAAGAAGTAGAAGAAGAAGAGAACGAGAAGGAAGAAGAACGAAAAGAAAGTGAGAAAAAAAGAGGGAAAAGGAAAAGGAAAAGGAAGAAGAATAAGAGGAAAAAGATGAAGACACGGAAGATGAAAAGGAAGAGGAATAAGAAGCGAAAGAAGACGACGAAGAAGAAGAAGTCGAAGAAGAAGAAGAAGAGGAAGAGGAGGCAGAAAAAGGAGAAGAAGAAGAAGCGAAAGAGAAGGAACAAGATGCAACAGAAAGCGAAGAAGAGAAAGTTTAAGAAGAAGAAGAGGAAGAGAAGAAAGAAGAAAATGGATGAAGAAGAAGAAGAAGAGAACGAGAAGGAAGAAGAACGAAAAGAAAGTGAAGAAAAGGAAGAGAAAGAAGAAGAAGAAGAGGAAGAGAAGAAAGAAGAAGACAAAGAAGAAGAGAAAAAAGGAGCGAAAGAAGAAGAAGGAGAAGTAGCAGAAAAAGAAGAAGACGAAGACGAAGAGGAAGAAGAAGAAAAAGAAGACGAAGACAAAGAAAAAGAAGGTGAAGACGAAGAAAATAAGAAGAAGAGAAATAAGAAGAGTAAGAAGATGAGGAAGAAGAAGAAGAAGAGGAAGAGGAGGAAGAAGAAGAAGAGGGAGAGGAAGAGAAAAAAGAAGAGGAATATGAAGAAAAGGAAGAAGAAGAAGAAAAGAAAGAAGAAAAAGATAAATGCGAAGAAGGAGAAGAGGAACCAGAAGAGGAAGCAGAAAAACAAAAAGAAGAAAAAGAAGAAGAGGAAAAAAAAACGAAGAAGAATAATAATAAGAAGAAGAAGATGATTAGAAAAAAAAAGAGAAAGAAGAAGAAAAAAGAAGAGGAAGAAGAAGAAAAAGAAGACGAAGACAAAGAAACGGAAGGTGAAGACGAACAAAATAAGAAGAAGAGAAATAAGAAGAGTAAGAAGATGAGGAAGAAGGAGAAGAGGAAGAGGAATATGAAGAAAAGGAAGAAAAAAGAAGAGGAAGAAGAAGAGATAAAACAATAAAAAGAAGAAGAAGAAGACGAAGAAGACGAAGAAAAAGAAGAAGAAGAGAAATAAGAAAAGAAATAAGATGGAGAAGAAGAGGAACAGGAGGAAGAAGAAAAAGAAGAAGAAAAAGACGAATAAGAGAAAGAAGAAAAAGAAGAAGAAGAGAAATAAGAAAAGAAATAAGATGAGGAAGAAGAAGAAGCTAAAGAGGAGGAAGAAGAAACGAAAGATGAGGAAGAGAAAAAAGAAGATGAAGAAGTAGAAAAAGCAGAAAAAGAAGATAAAGAAAAAAGGAGGCGAAATATGAAGAGAAGAAAGAAGAAGAAGAAGAAAAAAAGAAAAGAAAGAAGAGAAGGAGTAAGAACAAGAGATGAAAAAAGAGAAAGAATAAGAGAAAGAAGAAGAGAAAGAAGAAGAAGAAGACAGAGAAGAAGATGAAAAGCAAGATGAGGAAGAGAAAAAGAAGATGAAGAAGTAGAAGAAGCAGGAAAAGAAGATGATAAAAAAAGGAGAAAAGAGATGAAGAGAAGAAAGAACAAGAAGAAGAAAAGAAGATACAAAGAAGAGAAAGACAAAGAACAAGAGATAAAAGAAGTAAAAGACAAAGAAAAAGGGAAACAAGAAGAGAAAGAAGAAGACGAAGAAGAAGAAGAATACAAAGAAGAAGAAAACAAGTAAGAAAACTCTAGTCGGAGGTGCCCGACTAGGAAATACCCTGAACCCCGCCTATTGGCGGCTTTAAATGCACTTCAAAGTTTATATATAACTTGTAACTTGCATAAAAAAAGTTTTGACATCAAGCTTAGAGAACCCGAGACTTTATGTCGGCGGTCATCGCTTCTATCAACACAGCCGTTGCAATACATAAGAGCGAGATAGCGAATTCCTAAGTACAGTTATTGAGCTACTGAGCTGTTGCTACTGAGCTGCTGAACTTCTGCTTAAAATTCATCCCCAATTTGTCTTTGTTGTTGTTGTTATGAATTCTTCGAATTTTGTAGAGCTTCTGCTGCTGTTGCCACGCGCGTGTGTACGTAAACGTTTGGTAAACGTTTCGTTTAATAACATAATGCATTTCATCTATTCATATGTATATTATATTAAATTTATTTAAATTATATCAATCTTATTCTTATTTTATATATATACAGTATGCACATGTGTAAATACATATGTACATACATATGTATATTGCAAGCAACGCATACATACACACGCACACGCATACGCTCTGCTAACTGCGCAGTTTACTCAGCGACTGCGCTGCGCCAATATGTGCGTGTTATGGGAAACTAAATGCTTAATAACTTTTTTTGTAGATCGAATTTCTTTATCAAACTTGTGCCCCCTTTGGGCGAAGGGGGCGTGGCATCCAAAATTTAACAAAAACCAAATTGTATAAAAGTCCCATTAAGCTAAATACAAGATTTGGAGTCTCTAACTATCAAGATATAGAAGATATAATTTTAAAACTGAAAATCAAAAAAAAAAAAAGAACAAGAAGT
>JAWNOX010000034.1:0-140311 GCA_035045555.1 Drosophila fulvimacula | reverse complement strand
CGAGTAGAGTGGAGAGAAGAAGAACAAAAAGAAAGTGAAGAAAAAGAAGAGAAAGAAGAAGAACAAGAAGAGGAAGAGAAGAAAGAAGAAGAAGAAGAAGAAGAGGACAAAGAATAAGAAGCAGAAAATGAAGAAGAAGAAGAAAAAAAAATGTGAAGAAGGAGAAAGAGGAAAAAAAGAAGACGAAGAAGAAGCAAAAGAGATAAAAAAGAAGAGAAAGAGTTTTATTTGCCGGACCGACGAGCTATGCCCCAAATCACAGCCAGATATGGTTAGTGATATCATTGAAACTAAGCAAGATAGAAGAAGTTAAAAAAAAGTTATAAAAATATAAGAAAAAATAAAAATCTTAAAAAGTAAAATACGATAAAAGAAATCACTACACAAGTAAGGAGAATTGCATAGGTGCATTCTCACAACTGTGGTGTGTGTGTGATTTCTCTGAAATATGCTAAAAGAGAAGATTTTATAAAGAGTTCAGAACTAAATACATGAAAATAAGTATTGTACTTAGTACATAGAACACGAAACGCACTGTACAAGGAATAGTTACAGTTACATATAGGTAAATAAAGAGGACAGAAGTGACGAGAAGCACGGGAAGGAACTAGGAAGTTGACTTGAAATACAAGAGAAGGCGAATCAATACTACCGTTAATTAACTTATGTAGAAAAGTAATACCCAAGACTATTCTACGATTGATTAACGATGGAAGATTCAAAAGAAAAAACCTACTATGATAAGACGGTAGACGAAGGTTACCATCCCAGTTTAGATTGCGCAAGGCAAAAAGGATAAATTGCTTCTGAACCGATTCAATACGGTCCTGATACAATTTCTGCTGTGGCGACCATATAATAGAACAATATTCTAAAATAGGACGTACCAGCGAGACAAAAAGTAGTTTAGTGACAAACGGATCATTAAACTCTTTAGACCATCGTTTAATAAAACCAAGTACACTTTTGGCTTCATTAACGATGGTTAGAATATGGGTATTGAATCTAAGTTTACAGTCAAAGAGCACACCAAGATCTTTGATTGTAGAAATACGTTGCAAGGACACATTGTTGATTGTGTAATCAGCAAAAAATGGAGTGGTACGACAGAAAGTCATTGTCATACACTTAGAACAATTTAGATGCAACTGATTAGCTTTACACCAATTTTGAAAGGATATTATATCATCCTGTAGGCGTAGATGATCTATTGAGTTCTTGTATGAGAGACAGAGTTTTACATCATCTGCATACATAAATATCCTAGAGTAAGAAATACAGCTGGGAAGGTCATTTATAAATAGGGAGAAAAGTAGAGGGCCCAAGTGACTACCCTGAGGAACACCCGAAGAGAGGAATATGACCTTCGAAGTAGATGTTCTCAACAGAACTCTTTGGGTTCTACCCTTTAAATAGGAAGCAATCCAAAACAGAAGTTTAGGAGAAAATCCCAATTGGTCAAGCTTTTGAAGCATGATGTCCTGCTGAACAGAGTCAAATGCCTTACTGAAATCAGTGTATATAACATCTGTTTGCATTTTCTTTAAAAAGCTTTCATTGACAAGGGATGAAAATTCTAATAAGTTCGTAGAGGTTGATCGATTCTGAACAAAACCATGCTGCGATGGTGAAATAATGGATTTACAAAAGTGTTGTAAATTAGAAGTTATAATTTTTTCAAATAACTTCGGAATAGCAGAAAGCTTGGCAATGCCTCTGTAATTTGAAATATCAGATCTTCCTCCTTTTTTATACAGAGGAATAATAAATGATTCTTTCCAAATTGAAGGAAATACCGAGGTATCAAGAGACAAATTAAACAGTTTTAATAAAGGTGACCATAAAGAAGCACTGCATTCTTTAATCACACAACTAGGAATACCATCCGCCCCCGGAGAGAACGACGATTTCAACGTACGCATAGCGGATAAAACAGAGACAGGAGAAATATTAAAAACCATAAGAGCATTTCCATTAATTTCAGAACTTAAAATTGGAAAAGATTTAGTTTCTGAAATGGCAGTTGAATAAGTGGATTGGAAGAACTTTGCAAATAGATCTGAGGTATCTTGATCATTGCAAGTACTGTCACAACCTAGGAAAAACGAGGATGGAAACCCAGAAGATTTACGCTTCAAATTTACAAATGAATAAAATCTTTTGGGATCCCGAGCAAACTGCCTTTTACAGCGTATAAGGTAATTCTCATAACAACGAGAGTTTAAAATATTGAAATTGGCCTTAGCTAAGGAGTATTTCGACCAATCAACGACCGAACCCGACTTTTTGAACTTTTTAAAACATTTAGATTTAAAATTTTTTAGAGTTGAAAGAGTCGAAGTGAACCAGGGAGGATTATTAGAAGGAGATTTGGGAAGACACATAGGAACACACTTGTGTAGAATAGCATTTAAAGTATTGTAGAATGTTGAAACTGCTAAGTTTACATCAACTGCCTCATATAAAGGAGCCCAATCTGTTGCATTAATGAGATCATTAAGCAAAACAAAATTACATTTATTAAAACAACGCCGCTTTTTAGATGATGAGGGCGTTAGAATTGGTGGATAGTAAATAGGTATTAAAACCGCTAATGTTGGATGATATAAATCCTCAGGTATACAAAAGGGGGATGATCTTAAAACATTAATGCTGGCGTCATCATTAGTAAAAACAAGATCAAGAGAACGATTTAAATGATTAGAAATTGAGTACATCTGATACATAGAAAGATTAAACAATTCATCAAAAAAATAATGATCAATTGTTGGAATAAGATAATTCGAATAAGGAAATGAGGCCCCAGAAGTGTTAGGTATATTAAAATCACCCAACACAAGAAATAAGTCATTATCTTGAACATATTCATACATTTCTTTAATACAAGATATGTGATGACTATAAACTTGTAAATCGGAATTCAACATTGTGAATTGATAAGAATGTAAAAGATTCAGAGAGGAAATGGGATTTAACAGCTATTAAAACACCACCCCCTCTACGAAACGTGCGATGAAGTCTGTAAATAGTGAAATTATTTGAAAAAACCTCACTATTATAAACATTTTGGCTTAACCATGTTTCAGTGAGGGCTATAAGTTCAGATTGGACACTACAGCTATGCAGAAATAGATTTTTTAATTTAGAATTAAGGCCTCGAACATTTTGATAAATAATAGATAGCTTCGGAAAAGATGGAAAGAAACTTAGTTTTTTTATACAGCCACAGATGAAGATTGAACCGAAACGGGATTTAAAGACACTGGAGAAATTCTATTCCGAGTCTTAGGTTTGAATTCATGTACAACAACATGAGGTGGCCAAAAGTTTGGATCACATATTGTATCGAAAAATTCAATTGGGACATTGATTTTAAATGAAGCAATTTCACGAGGAGTCGCAAAATTAAACTTCAAGATAAAAACTTTAGATGAAATTTTACTTTCAATGAAAGCAGGCACAGTCTCACATGTCGTATCTGATGAAAGCCGAGATAAGAAAACTTGCTTTCGAGGAGACACAACAGATAAATGGGGTAATATAGGAGTAGGAGACTGTGTAGAAGACGGTGTCTGAATGTTGTTTTTAGATTGAGCAACACTCGGAGAAACTTTACCTTTTTTAGTAGTGGCCTTTTGAATTAATTATAGTGGCCACTGAATTATACATCTTGGAAAAACTTAATTGTTTTTCCAAACAATCCGATGATGCCAGCACATTTAATGTGCATTAGATTCTCGCACAACCAGCACCCAACAAATTGCATTTGTGCAGAATCAGTGATATGCCGAAGTGTACATGATTTCTTACAGCAAATCATATTGGCAAGTAGGGGAGATAATCAAAACAAAAATACAAACAGATTTAGATAGTAAAAAAAAAATAAAAGATAAAAGACAAAGAGTGGATTAACTGTGATTGGGAGAAACAAAAATCACAAACAACAACACTCAGCTACTACAAAGATCAAAAGAATAAATAGTAGATGAAGAAACAGAAAATAGAGCGGGAGAGAGCTGCACTACAAACGAAATAAATTTCGCAAGAAACAAAAACAAAACGCTAAGCTAAACGTGAGCGATGCGACAGCGAACACACACAATAACCCGTATAAAAAGCTGAGCGTGAACGAGCGACAGCGAACACACACACTAACGCGTTTAAAAAAAGAACAGAAAAGCATATAAGAACAACGAAAGAATAGAAATACTAAACGAAAATTGCAATTTAGATATACACCGACGCTCACAAAACTATTGTAAATAAAATAAACAACACAATGTTTATAAGCAAAAATCACGGCAGTATCAAAACTAAAAATGCAATAATCACCAATACACAAATAATGTATAAATATACAACAAATTAAAGAACAGAAATAATTAAAAGTACGGAGCGCAAACAAAAAACACGTCTTACTCTCACACTCTCAGAACTCTGATAAGAGAAAGAAAAAGAGAAAGAAGAAGAAGAAGAAGAAAAGAAAAAAGGGAGATGAGAAAGAGAAATAGAAGATGAAGTAGAAAAAACAGAAAAAGAATATGAAAAAACAAGGGAGGAGAAAGATGAAGAGAAGAAAGAAATGAGATGATGAAGAAGAAAAAAAGAAAGAACAAGAGATGAAAGAAGAAAAAAAAAAGAATAAGAGAAAGAAGAAGACAAAGAAGAAGAAGAAAAAGAAGATGAGGAAGAGAAAAAGATGAAGAAGTAGAAGAAGCAGAAAAAAAGGATGAAGAAGAAGAGAAAAAAAGAAGAAGGAGAAGAAGAAAAAGAAGAAAAAGATTATGAAGACTAAGGAAAAAATATGAAGACGAAGAAGAAGATGAAGAGAAATAAAAAAAGAAATAAGATAAGGAAGAAGAAAAAGATGAAGAGGAGGAAGAAGAACAAGAGGAA
The DNA here is from genome assembly GCA_035045555.1 of Drosophila fulvimacula. Classification (NCBI taxonomy): domain Eukaryota; kingdom Metazoa; phylum Arthropoda; class Insecta; order Diptera; family Drosophilidae; genus Drosophila; species Drosophila fulvimacula. The sequence continues at coordinate 135,415 of JAWNOX010000034.1, read as the reverse complement.
GAGGACAAAAAAGAAGATGAAGAAAATGAAGAAGAAGAAAAGGAAGAAGAATAAGACGAAAAAGATGAAGAAACGGAAGATGAAAAGGAAGAGGAATAAGAAGCGAAAGAAGAAGAGGAAGAAGGAGAAGCAGAAGAAGAAGAGGAAGGAGAAGAGAGAAAAGAAGAAGAAGAAAAAGAAAACGAAGACGAAGAAAAAGAAGATGAAGACGAAGAAAAAGAAGAAGGAAAAGAATATGAAGACGAAGAAAAAAAGGAGAGGAGAAATAAGAAAAGAAAGAAGATGAGGAAGAAAAAGAAGACGAAGATGAAGAAAAAGAAGATGAAGACGAACAAAAAAAAGAAGATGAGGAAGAAGAAAAAGAAGAGGAAGGTGAGGAAGAAGAAGAAGCGGAAGAGGAAGACGAAAGGGAAGAGGAATATGAAAAAAAGGAAAATGAAGAAGAAGAGGAAGAAGAAGAAGATAAATGCGAAGAAGGAGAAGAGGAACCAGAAGAGGAAGCAAAAAAACAACAAGAAGAATTAAAAGAAGAAGAGGAATGAATAGACGAAGAGGAAAAATAAGAAGAATAATAATAAGAAGAAGAAGATAATGAAGAAGAAAAGAGGAAGAAGAAGAAAAGAAAAAGAAAAAGAAGAAGAAAAAACAAGAAGAAGAAGAAGAAGATAAAGAAAGAGAAAAACATGAAGAGGAATAAGAAGATGAAGAAGAAGATGAACAAAAAGAGAAGAAATAAGAAGGGGACAAAAAATAAGATGAAGAAATCGACGAAGAAGTAGAGAACGAGAAGGAAGAAGAACAAAAAGAAAGTGAAGAGAAAGAAGAGGAAGAGAAAAAAGAAGAAGAGGACAAAGACGAAGAAGAAGAAGAAAAAAATATGAAGAAGGAGAAAAAAGAAAAAAAGAAAATGAAGAAGAAGCAAATGAGATGAAAAAGAAGAGAAGGAGCAAGAGAAAGAGCAAGAAAGAAGAAGAAGAGAAAGAAAACGAAAAAAAGAAAGGGAGAAAGAGGAAGAGAAAGAAGAAGAAGAAGACGAAGGAGAATATGAATTAAAGGACGAAGGAGAAAAAGAAGATAAAGAAGAAGAGAATAGAGAAGAAGAAGAAGATGATATAGGGGAAAAGAAAGAAGAATAAGGAGAATAAGAGAAAAAAGATGAAGAAACGGAAGATGAAAAGGAAGAGGAATAAGAAGCGAAAAAAGAAAAGGAAAAGAAGAAGAAGAAGACGATGAAGAAGGGGATGAAGAAAAGAGAGAAGAAGAAGAAGAAAAAGAAGACGAAGACGAAGATAAATAAAAAGAAATAGAAGATGAAGACGAAGAAAAAGAAGAATAAGAAGAAGAGAAATAAGATGACAAAGAAGAAGAGGAGGAAGAAGAAGAAGAGGAGGAAGAAGAAGAAGAGGAGGAAGAAGAAGAAGAGGAAGAGGAAAAGGAGGAGGAATATGAAGAAAAGGAAGAAGAAGAAGAAGAGAAAGAAGAAGGAGATAACTGTGAAGAAGTAGGAACCAGAAGAGGAAGCCGAAGAAGAAAAAGAAGAAGAGGAAGAAAAAAAGACGAAGAAGAAAAATAAGATAAATAATAAAAAGAAGAAGATGGTAATGAAGAAGAAAAGGAGAAAGAAGAAAAAAGAAGAAAAGAAGAAGAAGAAGAAGAGGAAGAAGAAAAAGAAGAGAAAGAAGAAACGAAAGACGAGGAAGAGAAAAAAAACATGAAATATAGGAAGAGGAAGAAGAAGAAGAAGAGGAAGAGGAAGAAGAAAAAGAAGAGGAAGAGCAAGAGGAAGAGATAGAAGAATATGGAGAAGAGGGAGAAGAAGAAGAAGAGAAAGAAGACACGAAAGATGAGGAAGGGAAAAAGAAGATGAAGAAAAAAGGTGGAGAAAGATGAAGAGAAGAAGGAAGAAGAAAGAAAGCAGAAAAATAAAAAAAATAAAAGAAAGAAGAAGAGAAAGAAGAAGACGAAGAAAAAGAAAATAAGAAAAGGAAGATGACAAAGAGAAAAATAAGATGAAGATGCAGAAAAAGAAGATGAAGAAAAAATGGGGGACAAAAATGAGGAGAAGAAAGAGAAGAAGAAGAAAAATAGCTGAGAAAGTAGATGAAGGGAAAGAACAAGAGTTATAGAAGAAAAAGTGAAAGAATAATAGAAAGAAGAAGACGAAGAAGAATAGGAAGACAAAGATGAAGAAGAAAAGGAAGATGAGGAAGAGAAAGAGAAGATGAAGATGTAGAAGAAGCAGAAAAAGAAGATGAAAAAGAAGAGGAGGAGAAAGATGAAGAGAAGGAAGAACAAAAAGAAGAAAAAGGTATATAAATAATAGAAAGAGAAAGAACAAGAGATGAAAGACGAAAAAAGAAAGAAGATGAACAAGAGGAAGAACAAAAAGAGATGAAATAAGAAGAGGACAAAAAATAAGATGAAGAAATCGAAGAAGAAGAAGAGAACGAGAAGGAAGAAGAACAAAAAGAAAGTGAAGAGAAAGAAGAGGAAGAAGAAGAGGAAGAGAAAAAAGAAGAAGAGGACAAAGACGAAGAAGAAGAAGAAAAAAATATGAGGAAGGAAAAAAAGAAGATGAAGAATAAGCAAAAGAGATGAAAAAGATGAGAAAGAGCAAGAGAAAGAGCAAGAAAGAAGAAGAAGAGAAAGAAGACGAAAAAAAGGAAGGGAGAAAGAGGAAGAGAAAGAAGAAGAAGAAGACGAAGGAGAATATGAATTAAAGGACGAAGAAGAAAAAGAAGATAAAGAAGAAGAGAAAAAAGAAGAAGAAGAAGAAGAGGAAGAGGAAAGGGAAGAGGAATATGAAGAAAAGGAAGAAGAAGAAGAAGAGAAAAAAGAAGGAGATAACTGTGAAGAAGGAGAAGAGGAACCAAAAGAGGAAGCAGAAGAAGAAAAAGAAGAAGAGATAGAAAAAAAGACGAAGAATATAATAAGATAAATAATAAAAAGAAGAAGATGATGTGAAGAAGAAAAAGAGAAAGAACAAGAAAAAAGAAAAAACAAGAAGAAGAAAAAACAAGAAAAAACTGAGGTAGTTCTGAGTTTGTGAGAGTAAGACGGGTTTTTTGTTTGCGCTCCGTACTTTTAAATATTTCTGTTCTTTAATTTGTTATAAATTTATACATTACTTGTGTATTGGTGATTATTGCATTTTTAGTTTTGATACTGCCGTGATTTTTGCTTATAAACATTGTGTTGTTTATTTTATTTACAATAGTTTTCTGAGCGTAGGTGTATATCTAAATTGCAATTTTCGTTTTAGTATTTCTATTCTTTCGTTGTTCTTATTTGCTTTTCTGTTCTTTTTTTTAAACGCGTTAGTGTGTGTGTTCGCTGTCGCTCGTTCACGCTCAGCTTTTTATACGGGTTATTGTGTGTGTTCGCTGTCGCATCGCTCACGTTTAGCTTAGCGTTTTGTTTTTGTTTCTTGCGAAATTTATTTCGTTTGTAGTGCAGCTCTCTCCCGCTCTATTTTCTGTTTCTTCATCTACTATTTATTCTTTTGATCTTTGTAGTAGCTGAGTGTTGTTGTTTGTGATTTTTGTTTCTCTCAATCACAGTTAATCAACTCTTTGTCTTTTATCTTTTATTTTTTTTTACTATCTAAATCTTTTTGTATTTTTGTTTTAATTATATCCCCTACTTGCCAATATGATTTGCTGTAAGAAATCATGTACACTTCGGCATATCACTGATTCTGCACAAATGCAATTTGTTGGGTGCTGGTTGCGCGAGAATCTAATGCACTTAAATGTGCTGGCATCTCGGGGCGTGACTGTGATAGAGTCATGGCTGCTCCCAAAAGTGGGTGTGGTGGATTACGCTGGTCTTGCCCGGATTGTTTGGAAAAACAATTAAGTTTTTCCAAGATGTATAATTCAGTGCGGGTTCAGTATTCAAATCTGAGCAAATTTTCAAAACAGCTAGAAGAGGAACTAAAAGCTGGAGAAGAAATATTGTATCAGTATAAGTTTGATTCTCCGCTGAATACAGTGATTACTCCATCACTGCTAGTTCCCCCCTCCATTCAATTATCATCTCCTACCTTATCAACCCCTTGTCAAGAATTATCAATTCCAATACCTGATGATTCTGTTGAAATATCTGGGTCTAGTGTCAGCACAGACACTCAAAAGGCCACTACTAAAAAAAGTAAAGTTTCTCCGAGTGTTGCTCAATCTAAAAACAACATTCAGACACCGTCTCCTACACCGTCTCCTACTCCTATATTACCCCATTTATCTGTTGTGTCTCCTCGAAAGCAGGTTTTCTTATCTAGGCTTTCATCAGATACGACATGTGAGGCTGTGTCTGCTTTTATTGAAAGTAAAATTTCATCTAAAGTATTTATAACGAAGTTTAATTCAATACCCATATTCTAACCATCGTTAATGAAGCCAAAAGTGTACTTGGTTTTATTAAACGATGGTCTAAAGAGTTTAATGATCCGTTTGTCACTAAACTACTTTTTGTCTCGCTGGTACGTCCTATTTTAGAATATTGTTCTATTATATGGTCGCCACAGCAGAAATTGTATCAGGACCGTATTGAATCGGTTCAGAAGCAATTTATCCTTTTTGCCTTGCGCAATCTAAACTGGGATGGTAACCTTCGTCTACCGTCTTATCATAGTAGGTTTTTTCTTTTGAATCTTCCATCGTTAATCAATCGTAGAATAGTCTTGGGTATTACTTTTCTACATAAGTTAATTAACGGTAGTATTGATTCGCCTTCTCTTGTATTTCAAGTCAACTTCCTAGTTCCTTCCCGTGCTTCTCGTCACTTCTGTCCTCTTTATTTACCTATATGTAACTGTAACTATTCCTTGTACAGTGCGTTTCGTGTTCTATGTACTAAGTACAATACTTATTTTCATGTATTTAGTTCTGAACTCTCTCTTTCCTTAATAAAATCTTCTCTTTTAGCATATTTCAGAGAAATCACACACACACCACAGTTGTGAGAATGCACCTATGCAATTCTCCTTACTTGTGTAGTGATTTCTCTTATCGTATATTACTTTTTAAGATTTATATTTTTGCTATATTTTTATAACCTTTTTTTAACTTCTTCTATCTTGCTTAGTTTCAATGATATCACTAACCATATCTGGCTGTGATTTGGGGCATAGCTCGACAATCCGGCAAATAAAACACCCCCATCGGGTTGGTGATATCATTGCTATATATTGTTAGTATTAGGCTTTTTCTTTTTCCTGTTCTGTTTATAATTTTTAATTTTGTAATTTTATAATTTGACTCACGAATGTAGTCAATTTTCTTTATATAAATAAATAAATATGCATGTATGTAAAATAAAAGCAGCAATATAGAAAGAATAAGAGAAAGAAGAAGACGAAGAAGAAGAAAATAAAAAATGGAAGATGACGAAGAGAAAAATAAGATGAAGAAGTAGAAGAAGCAGAAAAAGAAGATGAAAAAAACGGAGGTTAAAAATGAAGAGAAGAAAGAAGAAGAAGAAGAAGATAAGATGAGAAAAAAGATAAAGGGAAAGAACAAGAGTTAAAAGAGGAAAACGTGAAAGAATAAGAGAAAGAAGAAGAAAAATGAGAAGACGAAGAAGAATAAGAAGACAAAGAAGAAGAAGAAAAGAAGAAAAGGAAGATGAGGAAGAGAAAAAGAAGATGAATATGTAGTAGAAGCAGAAAAAGAACATGAAAAATAAGAGGAGGAGAAAGATGAAGAAAAGAAAGAACAAAAAAAATGAGATATAAATAAGAGAAAGAGAAAGAACAAGAGATAAAAGAAGAAAAAGAGAAAGAAGATGAAGAAGAGGAAGAACAAAAAGGGAAGAAATAGGAAGAGGGCAAAAAATAAGATGAAGAAATCGAAGAAGAAGAAGAGAACGAGAAGGAAGAAGAACAAAAAGAATGTGAAGAAAAAGAAGAGAAAGAAGAGGAAGAAGAAGAGAAGAGAGAAGAAGAGGACAAAGAGGAAGAAGAAGATGAAGAAGAAAAAAATATGAAGAAGGAGTAAAAGGAAAATAAATTAAGAAGAAGCAAAAGAGATGAAAAAGAAGAGAAAGAGCAGGAAAGGAGAAGAGAAAGAAGAAGAGAAAGAAGAAGATAAAGAAGAAGAGAAAGAAGAAGAAGAAGAGAAATAAGAGGAGTAAGAAGATAAGGAGGAAGAAGAAGAAGAGGAAGAGGAAAAAGAAAGGGAAGCGCAATATGAAGAAAGGGAAGAAGAAAAAGATAAATGCGAAGATGGAAAGGAGGAACCAATCTATAAAAAAAATTCAAGTCCCTAGCTACTATAGGTTCTGAGATCCACGCGTTCAAACATACGGACAGACGGACAGACGGACGGACGGACAGACGGACAGACAGACAGACGGGCAGGGCTCAATCGACTCGGCTTGTCGTCCTGATCAAGAATATATATACTTTATGGGGTCTGCCTCCTTCTGCCTGTTACATACATTTGGGATGCAACAAAACCATTATACCCTGATTACCCATTTTTAATGGGTTCAGGATATAAAAATAGGATGAAGAAAAAAAGAGATAAAGAAGAAGAAACGAAAAATAAGAAGAAGAGATAAAAGAAGACGAAGAAGAAGAAAAAGGAGATGAAGACGAAGAAAAAGAAGAAGAAATAAGAAAAGAAATAAGATGATGAAGAAGAAGAAGTGGAAGAAGAAGAGGAAGCAGAAGAAGAAGAAAAGGAAAAGGAAAAGCAAGAGGAAAAGGAAGAGGAATATGAAGAAGAAGAAGAAGAAGAGAAAGAAGAAAAAGATAAATGCGAAGAAGGTGAATGGAACCAGAAGAGAAAGCAGAAGAACAAAAAGAAGAAAAAGAAGAAGAGAAAAAAAAAGACGAAGAAGAAGAAAAAGAAAAAGAAAAAACGAAGTAGAAAATAAGAATAATAATAATAAGAAGAAAAAGATGATGAAGAAGAGAAAGATAAAAAAGAAGAAACGAAAAAGAAGAAAAAGAAGACGAAGGCGAAGAAAAAGCAGAGAAATAAAAAAAGAAATAAGATGAGGACGAAGAAGACGAGGAAGAGGAGGAGGAAGAAGAAGAAGAAGAAGAGGAAGAGCAAGAGGAAGAGGAAGAGGAATATGAAGAAATTGGAGAAGAAGAAGAAGAGAAAGAAGAAAAAGATAAATGCGAAGAAGCAGAAGAGGAACCAGAAGAGGAAGGAGAAGAACAAAAAGAAGAAAAAGAAGAAAAGGGAGAAAAAAAGATGAAGTAGAAAAATAAGAAAAATAATAATAGGAAGAAAAAGATGATGAAGAAGAATAAGAGATAAAAGAGGAAAAAGAAGACGAAGAAGAAAAAGAAGAAGAAGAGAAATAAGAAAAGAAATAAGATGAGGTAGAAGAAAAAGAGGAAGAGGAGGAAGAAAAAGAAGAAGAAAAGAAAGAGCAAGAGGAAGAGGAAGAGGAATATGTAGAAGAGGGAGAAGAAGAAGAAGAACAAAAAGAAGACGAAGAAGAAAAAGAGAAAGAAGATACGAAAGATGAGGAAGAGAAAATGAAGATGAAAAGGTAGAAGAAGCAGAAAAAGAAGATGAAGAAGAAGAGGAGGAGAAATATGAAGAGAAGAAAGAACAAGAAGAAGAAAAAAAGATAAAAAGAAGAGAAAGAACAAGAGATGAAAGTGAAAAATAGAAATAAGAAGACATAAAAGAAGAAGAAAAGAAGAAGAAGAAAAGAAGAAAAGGAAGATGAGGAAGAGAAAAACAATATGAAGAAGAAGAAGAAGAAGGAGAAAAAGCAGATAAATAAAAAAAGGACGAGAAAGATGAAGAGAAGAAAGAAAAAGAAGAAAAAAATATGAAAAAGAAGAGAATGAAAAAGAACAAGAGATGAAACCAGATAAATAGAAAGAATAAGAGAAAGAAGAAGTAGAAGGCAAAAAAAAAAGAAAAAAAGAAGAAAATAAAGATGAGGAAGAGAAAAAGAAGATAAAGAAGTAGAAGAAGCAGAAAAAGAAAAAGAAAATGAAGAAAAAAAGGAGGAGAAAGATGAAGAGAAGAAAGAACAAGAAGAAGAAAAGATAAAAAGAAGAGAAAGAACAAGAGATGAAAATGAAGAAGAGAAAGTAGATGAAAAAGAAGAAGAGGGAGAGGAGGAAGAAGAAGAAGAAGAGAAAAAAAAACAGAAAGAAGAAGAGGAATAATAAGGTGAAGAAGGGGAAGAGCAAAAAAGAAGAAATAAGAAGAAGAAGAGGACAAAGAAGAAGATGAAGAAATCGAAGAAGAACAAGAAGAAGTAGAGAAAGTGAAGGAAGAAGAACAAAAAAAAGTGAAGAAAAAGAAGAGAAAGAAGAAGAAGAAGAAGAGGAAGAGAAGAAAGGAGAAGAAGAAGAAGAGGACAAAGAAGAAGATGAAGAAAAAAATATGAAGAAGGAGAAAAAGGAAAAAAGGAGGTGAAGAAGAAACAAAAGAGATGAAAAAGAAGAGAAAGAGCAAGAAAGAAGAAGAAGAGAAAGAATACGAAGAAGAGGAAGACAAAAAAAGGAAGGGAGAAAAAGGAAGAAGAAGAAGAAAAAGAAGACGAAGACGAAGAAAAAGAAGAAGAAGAGAAATAAGAAAATAAATAGGATGGGATTCTTCCCATCTTCTTCGTATTCTTTCTCTTCTTCTTCTTTCTTGCTCTTTCTCTTCTTTTTCATCTCTTTTGTTTCTTCTTCACCTCCTTTTTTCCTTTTTCTCCTTCTTCATATTATTTTCTTCATCTTCTTCTTTGTCCTCTTCTTCTTCTTCTCCTTTCTTCTCTTCTGATAAAGAAGAGGAAGAGGAGGAAAAAAAAGAAGAGGAAAAGCAACAGAAAGAGGAAGAGGAATATTTGGAAGATTGAGAAGAAGAAGAAGAGGAAGAACAAAAAGAAGACGAAGAAGAAGAAGATAAAGAAGAAACGAAAGATGAGGAAGAGAAAAAGAAGATGAAGAAGTATAAGAAGCAGAAAAAGAAGATGAAGAAAAAAAGAAGGAGAAAGATGAGGAGAAGAATGAAGTAGAAAAAGAAAAAAGATGAGAAAGAAGAGAAAGAGAAAGAACAAGAGACTTTCATCTCTAGAAAAATAGAAAGAATAAGAGAAAGAAGAAGAAGAATGCAAAGAAGAAGAAGAAAAGGAAGATGAAGAAGAGAAAAAGAAGATGAAGATGTAGAAGAAGCAGAAAAAGAAGATGAAGGAAAAAAGGAGGAGAAAGATGAAGAGAAGAAAGAACGAGAAGAAGAAATGAAGATAAAAAGGGAAGAAAGAACAAGAGATGAAAAAAGAAAAAGAGAAAGAAGAAGAGAAAGAAGATGAGAAAGAAGAAGAAGAAAAGGAATAAAAAGATAAAGAAGAGGAAGAGCAAAAAGAGAAGGAAGAAAAAGAAGAAGAGGACACAGATGAAGATGAAGAAATGGAAGCAGAAGAAGAAGAAAAAAATATGAAGAGTATAGAAAAAGGAAAAAAGAAATTGAAGAAGAAGCAAAGGAGATGAAAAAGAAGAGAAAGAGGAAGAAAGAGAAGAAGAAGAAGAAAATGGAGACGAAGTCGAAGAAAGACGAAGACGAAGAAGAAGAAGATAAAGAAGAAACGAAAGATGAGGAAGAGAAAAAGAAGATGAAGAAGTAGAAGAAGAAGAAGAGGAAGAAGAATATGAAGAAAAGGAAACGGAAGAAGAAGAGGAAGGAGAAGAAAAAGAATAAGAAAAACAAGATGAAGACGAAGACGAAGAAACAAAAGAAGAGGAGAAATAAGATGAGAAAGAAGATGAGGAAGAAGAAAAGGAAGAAGAGGAAGAGGAGGAAGAAGAATAAGAGGGAGAGGAAGAGGAATATAAAGAAAAGAAAAAGGAAGAAGAAGAAGAAGAGGAAGGAGAAAAGAAAGGAGAAGAAGATAAATGCGAAGAAGAAGAAGAGGAACCAGAATACAAATCAGAAAAACAAAAAGAAGAATAATAATAAGATGAAGAAAATAATGAAGAAGAAAAAGAGAAAGAAGAAGAAAAAAAAGAAAAGGAAGAAGAAGAGATAAAAGAAGAAGAAAAAGAAGAAAAAAGATGAAGACGAAGAAACAGAAGCAGAAGAGAAATAAGATGAGGAAGAAGAAAAAGAAGAAGAGGAAAAACAAAAAGAAGACGAAGAAGAAGAAGAGAAAGAAGAAACGAAAGATGAGAAAGACAAAAAGAAGATGAAGAAAAGAAGATGCAGAAAAAGAAAATGGAGAAAAAAAGAAGGAGAAAGATGAAGAGAAGAAGGAAGAAGAAGAAAAAATGAAGATAAAAAGAAAAGAAAAGAAAAGAAAGAACATGAGATGAAAAAAGAAAAAGAGAAAGAAGAAGATAGAGGAGATGAGAAAAAAGAAGAAGATAGAGGAGATGAGAAAAAAGAAGAAGAAGAGGAAGAACAGAAAGAGAAGGAAGAAGAGGACAAAGAAGAAGATGAAGAAAAGGCAGAAGAAGAAAAAGAATATGAAGAAGGAGAAGAAGAAGAAGAAGCGAAAGAGAAGGAAGAAGATGGAAAAGAAAGTGAAGATGAGAAGTAGAGTTGAAGTAGGGGAAGAAGAGGAAGATGAGAAAGAGAAAAAGAAGAAGCCGAAGAAGAAGAGGAAGAGAAAGATGAAGAGAAAAAAGAACAAGAAGAAGAAAAAAAATAAAAAGAATTGAAAGAGAAAGAAGATGATATGAAAGAAGAAAAAGAGAAAGAAGAAGAGTAAAAAGATGAAGAAGAGGAAGAACAAAAAGAGAAGAAATAAGAAGAGGAAAAAGAAGATGAAGAAATGGAAGAAGAAGAAGAGAACGAGAATGAAGAAGAAGAAGAAGAGGAAGAGAAGAAAGAAGAAGAAGAGGACAAAGAAGAAAAAGAAAAAAACATGAAGAAGGAGAAAATGAAAAAAAGAAGATGAAGAAGAAGCAAAAGGGATGAAAAAGAAGAGAAAAAGCAAGAGAAAGAGCAAAAAAGAAGAAGAGAAAGAAGACGAAGAGGACGAAAAAAAGGAATGGAGAGAGAGGAAGAGCAAGAAGAAGATGAAGAAGAAGACGAAGGAGAAGATGAATTAAAGGAAGAAGAAGAAGAAGAAAAAGAGAAAAAAGAAGATGAAGAAGAAAAAGAGAAAAAAGAAGATGAAGAAGAAAAGGATATACGGGAAAAGAAAAAGGACAAGGAAAAGGAAGAAGAATAAGAAGAAAATGATGAAGAAACGGAAGAGGAATAGGAAGAGGAATAAGAAGCGAAAGAAGAAGAGGAAGAAGGAGAAGCAGAAGAAGAAGACGAAGAGGAAGAGGAAGAAGAAGAGAGAGAACAAGAAGAAGAAAAAGAGAAAGAAAAAAAACTTCGAAGAAGGAGAAAAAGGAAAAAAAGGAGGTGAAGAAGAAACAAAAGAGATGAAAAAGATGAGAAAGAGCATGAGAAAGAGGAAGAAAGATGAAGAGGAGAAAGAAGACGAAGAAGCAGAAGACGAAAAAAGGAAAGGAGAAAAAGGAAGAAGAAAAAGAAAAAGAAGCTAAAGACGAAGAAAAAGAAGATGAAGAGAAATAAGAAAAGAAATAAGATGAGGAAGAAGAAGAAGAAGAGGAAGAGGAGAAAGAAAAAGAAGAGGAAGGGCAAGAGGAAGAGGAATATGTGAAAGAGGGAGAAGAAGAAGAAGAGGAAGAACACAAAGAAGACGAAGAAGAAGAAGAGAAAGAAGAAACGAAATATGAAGAAGAAAAAAAGAAGATGAAGAAGCAGAAGAAGCAGAAAAAGTAGATGAAGCAAAAAGGAAGAGAAAGATGAAGAGAAGAAGGAAAAAGAAGAAGAAAAAAAGATGAGATGGAAGAGAAAGAGAAAGAACAAGAGATGAAAGCAGAGAAATAGAAAGAATAAGAGTAAGAAGATGAAGAAGAGGAAGAGCAAAAAGAGAAGAAATAAGAAGAGGACAAAGAAGATGAAGAAAAGGAAGAAGAAGAAGAAGAAAAAAACTATGAAGAAGAAAATTAAAAAAAAAAAGGTGAAGAAGAAACAAAAGAGATGAAAAAGAAGAGAAAGAGCAAGAAAGAAGAAGAAGGGAAAGAAGAAGAAGACGAAAAAAGAAGGGAGAAAGAGGAAGAAGAAGAAAAAGAAGATGAAGCCGAAGAAAAAGAAGAAGAAGAGAAATAAGAAAAGAAATAAGATGAGGAAGAAGTAGAAGAAGAGGAAGAGGAGGAAGAAGAAGAAGAAGGAGAGGAAGAGGAATATGAAGAAAAGGAAAAAGAAGAAGATGAGTAAGAAGAAGATAAATGCGAAGAAGAAGAAGGGGAAGCAGAAGAACAAAAAGAAGAAAAAGAAGAAGAGGAAGAAAAAAGACGAAGAAGAAAAATAATAAGAAGAAGAAGATAATGAAGAGGAAAAAGAAAAAGAAGAAGAAAAAAAGAAAAGGAAGAAGAAGAGATAAAAGAAGAGGAAGAAAAAGAAGATGAAGACGGAAAAAAAGGAGAAGAAGAGAAATAAGAAAAGAAATAAGATGGAGAAAAAGTGGAACAGGAGGAAGAAGAAAAAGAAGAAGAAAAAGAGTAAGACGAATATGTAGAAGAGGGTGAAGAAGAAGAAGAGCAAAAATGAGGAAGAGAAAAAGAACATGAAGAAGTAGAAGAAGCAGAAAAGGAAGATATAGAAAAAAAGGAGGAGAAAGATGAAGAGAAGAAGGAAGAAGAAGAAAAAATGAAGAAGAAGAAGAAGAAGAAGAAAAGAAAGAACATGAGATGAAAAAAGAAAAAGAGAAAGAAGAAGATAGAGGAGATGAGAAAAAAGAAGAAGAAGAGGAATAAAAAGATGAAGAAGAGGAAGAACAGAAAGAGAAGGAAGAAGAAGAAGAGGACAAAGAAGAAGATGAAGAAAAGGCAGAAGAAGAAAAAGAATATGAAGAAGGAGAAGAAGAAGAAGAAGCGAAAGAGAAGGAAGAAGATGGAAAAGAAAGTGAAGATGAGGAAGATGAGGAAGAGTAAAAGAAGATAAAGAAGTAGAAGAAACAGAAAAATAAGCCGATGAAGAAGAGGAGGAGAAAGATGAAGAGAAGAAAGAACAAGAAGAAGAAAAAAATATAAAAAGAATTGAAAGAGAAAGAAGAAGAGATGAAAGAAGAAAAAGAGAAAGAAGAAGAGTAAGAAGAAGAACAAGAGGAAGAACAAAGAGAGAAGAAATAAGAAGAGAAAAAAAAAGAAGATGAAGAAATGGAAGAAGAAGAAGAGAACGAGAATGAAGAAGAAGAAGAAGAGGAAGAGAAGCAAGAAGAAGAAGAGGACAAAGAAGAAGATGAAGAAAAGAAGAAGAAGAAAAAAACTATGAAAAAGGGGAAATTTAAAAAAAAAAAGGTGAAGAAGAAACAAAAGAGATGAAAAAGAAGAGAAACAACAAGAAAGAAGAAGAAGGGAAAGAGGACGAAGAAGAAGAAGAGAAAGAAGAAACGAAAGATGAGGAAGAGAAAAAGAAGATGAAGAAGTAGAAGAAGCAGAAAAAGAAGATGAAGAAAAAAGAAGGATAAAGATAAAGAGAAGAAGGAAGAAGAAGAAGAAAAAAAGATGAGAAAGAAGAGAAAGAACAGGAGATGAAAGCAAAATAATAGAAAGAATAAGAGAAAGAAGAAGAAGGAGACAAAGAAGAAGAAGAAAAGAAGAAGAAGAAAATAAGAAAAGGAAGATGTGAAAGAGAAAAAGAAGATGAAGAAGTAGAAAAAGCTGAAAAAGAAGATGAAGGAAAAAAGGAGGAGAAAGATGAAGAGAAGAAAGAACAAGAAGAAGAGATGAAGATAAAAAGAGAAGAAAGAAAGAAAAGAAGAAATGAAGATAAAAAGAAAGAAAGAACAAGAGATGAAAAAAGAAAAACAGAAAGAAGAAGAGAAAGAAGATGAGAAAGAAGAAGAAGAAGAGGAATAAAAAGATGAAGAAAAGGAAGGAAAGAGAAGGAAACAGAAGAAGAAGAAGAGGACAAAGAGGAAGAATAAAATATGAAGAAGAAGAAGCGAAAGAGAAGGAAGAAGATGGAAAAAAAAGTGAAGATGAGAAAGTTGAAGAAGGAGAAGAAGAGAAAGAAGAAGAGGAATACGAAGGAGAAGATGAATTAAAGGAAGAAGAAGAAGATGAAAACGAAGAAGAAGAGAAAAAAGAAGAAGAAAAAGAATATGAAGACGAAAAAAAAAGATAAAGACGAAGAAACGGGAGGAGAAGAGAAATAAGAAACTAAATAAGATGAGAAAGCAGAAGAGGAAGAGGAGGAAGAAGAAGAAGAAGAAGAGGAAGGTGAACATGTAGAAGAGGGAGTATTACAAGAAGAGGAAGAACAAAAAGAAGACGAAGCAGAAGAGAAAGGAGAAACGAAAGATGAGGAAGAGAAAAAGAAAATAAAGAAGTAGAAGAAGCTTCTTCTTTTTCTTGTTTTCTTCTTATTTGTATTTTCCTTCTTCTTTCTCTTCTTCTTTTTCTTCCTTTTCTTCATATTCCTTGTCCTTTGCCTCTTCCTTTTCCCCTTCCTCTTCTTTTCTTTTCCCTATATCCTATTCTTCTTCTTATTTCTTTTTTCTTTTTTATCTTCTATTTCTTCTTCTTCTTCCTTTAATTCATCTTCTCCTTCGTCATATTCTTCTTCTTGTTCTTCCTCTTTCTCCCTTCCTCTTCTTCTTCTTCTTCCTCATCTTCTTTCTCTGCTTCTTTCTCCTCTTCTTTTTTTCTGCGTCCTCATCTTCCATTTCTTCTTCTTCTTATTCGTCTTTGTCTTCTCTTTCGCTTTTTCTTCTTCTCGTCCTTCTTCATATTCTCTTTCTTCTTCTTCCTTTTATTTATCTTCTTATTTGTCCTCTTCTTCTTCTTCTTCTTATTTCTTCTCTATTTGTTCTTTCTCTTCTCTAACTTCTTATTCCTTTTCTTTTTTCTCTTCTTACTTCTCTTCTTCTTTCTCTTTTTCTTCGTCTTCCCCTTCCTCTTCTTTTTCTTCTTCTTTCTCCTCTTCATTTTCGTCTTCCTCATCTTCTTTCTCCTCTTCTTTTTTTTCTTCGTCTTCATCATCTTTTTCTTCGTCTTCGTCTTCTTTTTCTTCTTCTTCTCTCTCCTCTTCTTCTCTCTCTTCTTCTTCCTCTTCTTCTTTCGCTTCTTATTCCTCTTCCTTTTCATCCTCCGTTTCTTCATCTTTTTGTTCTTATTCTCCTTATTTTTCTTCCTTTTCATTTTCCCCTTGATCCTCTTCTTCTTCTTCTTTTTTCTTTTCAACTTCTTCATCTTCTTTTTCTTCTTCCTATTCTGACTTTAATTCATCTTCTCCTTTGTCTTCTATTTCTTCTTGTTCTTCCTTTTTCCCCCTTCCTCTTCTTCTCCTTCTTTCTCTTATTCTTTCTCTTCTCTTCTTTCTCGCTCTTTCTCTTGCTCTTTCTCTTCTTTATCATCTTTTTTGCTTCTTCTTCATTTTCTTTCTTTCACTTTTCTCCTTCAAAGGAATATGTCCTTTTCTTCTTCTTCTTATTTTTCTTCTCCTTCTTTGTCCTCTTCTTCTACTTCTTTTTCCTTTTCTTTTTGTTCTTCCTCTTCTTCAGCTTCTTATTCCTCTTCTCCTTTCTCTTCTTCTTTCTCTTTTTCTTTTTCTTCTCTTGTTCTTTCTCTATCTCATATTTTTATCATTTTTTCTTCTTCTTGTTCTTTCTTCTATTCATATTTCTCCTCCTCTTCTTCTTCATATTCTTTTTCTGCTTCTTCTACTTATTCATCTTCTATTTCCCTTCCTCATCTTTCGTTTTTTCTTTCTCTTCTTCTTCTGCGTCTTCTTCTTCGTCTTCTTTTTGTTCTTCCTCTTCTTTTTCTTCTCCCTCTTCTACATATTTCTCTCTCCCTCTTCCTCTTGCTCTTCCCCCTCATCTTCTCCCTCATCTTATTTGTTTTCTTATTTCTCTTCAACTTTTTTTCTTCGTTTTTATCTTCTTTTTCTTCTTCTTCTTTTTGTATCCCTTCTACTTCTTGTTTTTTCTTCTTCATCATCTTCTTCTTATTATTATTCTTTTCATTTTCTTCTTCGTCTTTTTTCTTCCTCTTCTTCTTTTTCTTCTTTTTGTTATTCTGCTTCTTCTTCTGGTTGCTCTTCTCCTTCTTCGCATTTATCTTCTTCTTCTTCCTCTTCTCTTCCTTTTTTTCATATTCCTCTTCCTTTTCGTCTTCCATTTCCTCTTCCTCTTCCTCTTCTTCTTCTACCTCCCTCCTCCCCTTCCTCTTCTTCTTCTTCTTCTCCCTCGTTAGCTTTCTCTTCTTATTTCTCCTCTTTATTTTTTCTTCTTCTTCATCTTCCTTTCCTTCTTCTTCTTCT
Organism: Drosophila fulvimacula; assembly: GCA_035045555.1. Lineage (NCBI taxonomy): Eukaryota > Metazoa > Arthropoda > Insecta > Diptera > Drosophilidae > Drosophila > Drosophila fulvimacula. The sequence continues at coordinate 119,165 of JAWNOX010000034.1, read as the reverse complement.
CCTTCTTCGCACTTATCTTCTTCGTCTCCTTCTTCTTAATTTTCTTTATATTCCTCTTTCTTTTCTTCTTTTTCCTCTTATTCTCCTTATTCTTCTTCCTTTAATTCATCTTCTCCTTCTCCTTCGTCTTCTTCTGCTTCTTTTTCTTGTTCTTCCTCTTTCTTCCTTTCTTTTTTTCGTCTTTTTCCTCTTCGTCTGCTTTCTCTTCTTCTTGCTCTTCTTCTTTCTTGCTCTTTCTCTTCTTTTTCATCTCTTTTGCTTCTTCTTCATCTTCTTTTTTTTCGCATTCTTCATTTTTTTCTTCTTCTTCTGCTTCCTTTTCTTCATCTTCTTCTTTGTCCTCTTCTTCTTCTTCTTTCTTCTTCTCCTCTTCTTCTTCTTCTTCTTCTTGTTTCTTCTTTTCCTCTTCTTCTTCTACTTCAACTTTCTTATCTTCACTTTCTTTTGAATTTTCTTCCTTCACGTTAGCTTCTTCTTCTCCTTCTTCATATTCTTTTTCTTCTTCTTCCTTTTCTTCATCTTCTTCTTTGTCCTCTTCTTCTCCTTCTTATTTCTTTTCTTTTTGGTCTTCCTCTTTTTATTCCTCTTCTTCTTTCCCTTATTTTCTTTTCTTTTTTTCTTCTTCTTTCTCATCTTCTTTTTCTTTTTCTTTTTCTTCTTTCGAATGTTGTTCTTTTTCTTTCTTTATTTTTTATCTTGTTTCTTCTTCTTGTTTTTTATTCTCATCATCTTTCTCATCTTTTTTTTCTTTATCTTATTTTTCTGCTTTTTCTACTTCTTCATTTTCTATTTCTCTTCCTTATCTTTCGTTTCTTCTCTCTCGTCGTCTTCTTTTGTTCTTCCTCTTCTTCTTCTTCTCCCTCTTCTACATATTCCTCTTCCTCTTTCTCTTGCTCTTCCTTTTCTTCTTCCTCCTCTTCCTCTTCTTCTTCTTCCTTATTTTTTATTTTCATTTATTTTATATAAAGAAAATTGACTACATTCGTGAGTCAAATTATAAAATTACAAAATTATTATTATTACAATATATAGCAGTGATATCATTGAAACTAAGCAAGATAGAAGAAGTTAAAAAAAAAGGTTATAAAAATATAAGAAAAAATAAAAATCTTAAAAAGTAAAGTACGATAAGAGAAATCACTACACATGTAGGGAGAATTGCATAGGTGCATTCTCACAACTGGGGTGTGTGTGTGATTTCTCTGAAATATGCTAAAAGAGAAGATTTTATTAAGGAAAGAGAGAGTTCAGAACTAAATACATGAAAATAAGTATTATACTTAGTACATAGACACGAAACGCACTGTACAAAGAATAGTTACAGTTACATATAGGTAAATAAAGAGTACAGAAGTGACGAGAAGCACGGGAAGGAACTAGGAAGTTGACTTGAAATAGAAGAGAAGGCGAACCAATACTACCATTAATCAACTTATGTAGGAAAGTAATACCTAAGGCTAATCTACGATTGATTAACGATGGAAGATTCAAAAGAAGAAGCCTGCTATGATAAGACGGTAGACGAAGGTTACCATCCCAGCTTAGATTGCGCAAGGCAAAAAGAAGAAATTGCTTCTGAATCGATTCAATACGGTCCTCATACAATTTCTGCTGTGGCGACCATATAATAGAACAATATTCTAAAATAGGGCGTACCAGCCAGACAAAAAGAAGTTTAGTGACAAACGGATCATTTAACTCTTTAGAAGAAACTAGTTTAGGAACATCCGAAGAGATAAATATGACCTTCGAAGTATGTAGATATTCTCAACAGAACTCTTTGGGTTCTACCCTTTAAATAGGAAGCAATCCAAAAAAGAAGTTTAGGAGAAAATCCCAATTGGTCAAGCTTTTGAAGAAAAATGTCATGCTGAACAGAGTCAAATGCCTTACTGAAATCAGTGTATATAACATCTGTTTGCATTTTCTTTAAAAAGCTTTCATTGACTAGGGATGAAAATTTTAATAAGTTCGTAGAGGTTGATCGATTCTGAACAAAACCATGCTGCGATGAAATAATAGATTTACAAAAGTGCTGTAAATTAGAAGTTATAATTTTTTCAAATAACTTCGGAATAGCAGAAAGCTTGGCAATGCCTCTGTAATTTGAAATATCAGATCTTCCTCCTTTTTTATACAGAGGAATAATAAAAATTGAAGGAAATACCGAGGTATCAAGAGACAAATTAAACAGTTTTAATAAAGGTGACCACAAAGAAGCACTGCATTCTTTAATCACACAACTAGGAATACAATCCGCCCCCGGAGACAACGACGATTTCAACGTACGCATAGCGGATAAAAGAGAGACAGGAGAAATATTAGACACCATAATAGCATTGCGATTATTTTCAGAATTTAAAATTGGAAATGAATTGGTTTCTGAAATGGCAGTTGAATAAGTGGATTGGAAGAACTTTGCAAATAGATCTGAAGTATCTTGATCATTGCAAGTACTGTCACAACCTAGGAAAAACGAGGATGGAAACCCAAAAGATTTACGCTTCAAATTTACAAATCAATAAAATCTTTTGGGATCCCGAGCAAACTGCCTTTTACAGCGTATAAGGTAATTCTCATAACAACGAGAGTTTAAAATATTGAAATTGGCCTTAGCTAAGGAGTATTTCCACGAATCAACGACCGAACCCGACTTTTTGAACTTTTTAAAACATTTAGATTTAAAAGTTGAAAGAGTCGAAGTGAACCAGGGAGGTGTATTAGAAAGATATTTAGGAAGACACACACTTGTCTAGAATAGCATTTAAAGAATTGTAGAATGTTGAAACTGCTAAGTTTACATCAACTGCCTCATATAAAGGAGCCCAATCTGTTGCATTAATGAGATCATTAAGCAAAACAAAATTACATTTATTAAAACAACGCCGCTTTTTAGATGATGAGGGCGTAAGAATTGGTGGACAGTAAATAGGTATTAAAACCGCTAATGTTGGATGATATAAATCCTCAGGTATACAAAAGGGGGACGATCTTAAAACATTAATGCTGGCGTCATCATTAGTAATCTTATTTCTTTTCTTATTTCTCTTCTTCTTCTTTTTCTTCGTCTTCATCTTCTTTTTCTTCTTTTTCTTCTTGTTTTATCTCTTATTCTTCTTTTTCTTTTTTTCTTCTTCTTTCTCTTTTTCTTCTTCATCATTATCTTCTTATTATTATTATTCTTCTTATTTTTCTTCTTTGTCTTTTTTTTCCTCTCTTTTTTTTCCCCTATATCCTCTTCTTCTTCTTCTTTTTTCTCTTCTACTTCTTCATCTTCTTTTTCTCTTCCTTATCTTCCTTTTCTTCTTTTCCTCTTCTTCTTCTTCCTCCTCTTCCTCATCTTCCTTCTCTTCTTATATCTCCTCTTCTTTTTTTCTTCGTCCCCATCTTCTTTTTCTTCGTCTTTATCTTCTTTTTCATTTTCTTTTTCTTCGTCTTCGTCTTCGTCTTCTTTTTCTTCTTTTTCTTCTCTCTCTTCTTCCTCTTTTTCTTCGTCTTCTTCTTCTGCTTCTTCTTCTTCCTCTTCTTCTTTCGCTTCTTATTTCTCTTCCTTTTCATCTTCCGTTTCTCCATCTTTTTCCTCTTATTCTCCTTATTCTTCTTCCTTTTCCTTTTCGTTTTCTCCTATATCCTCTTCTTCTTCATCTTCTTTTTCGTCCTTTAATTCATCTTTTCCTTCGTCTTCTTCTTCTTCTTCTTGTTGTTCTTCCTATTTCCCCCTTGCTTTTTTTCGCTTTCTTCTTCGTCTCCTTTCTTTTCCTTTTTCTCTTCTTTTTCTGTCATGCTCTTTCTCTTCTCTTTCATGTCTTTTGCTTCTTCTTCATTTTATTTTTTTCTCCTTCTTGATATTTTCTTCTTCTTTTTTTTAGCTTCTTCTTTGTCTTCTTCTTCTTCTTTGTTCTTCTTTTCCACTTCTTCTTCTTCTCCTTTTTTCTTTTCCTTTTCTTCTTCTTTTTCTTCACTTTCTTTTCGTTCTTCTTCCTTCTCGTTCACCTCTTCTTCTTCTTCATTTTCTTCTTCTATTTTTTCATCTTCTTCTTTGTCCTCTTCTTCTTCTTATTCTTTCTTTTCTCACTCTTCTTCTTCTTCTTCAACTTTCTCATTTTCACTTTGTTTTGCATCTTATTCCTTCTCTTTCGCTTCTTATTCTTCTTCTCATTCTTTATATTCTTTTTCTTTTTCTTCCTTTTCTTCATTTTCTTCTTTGTCCTCTTATTCTTCTTCTTCTTATTTCTTCTTTTTTTGTTCTTCCTCTTCCTTATATTTTCATTCCTCTTCTTCTCTTCCTTTTTTTCCTCTTCTTTCTCATCTTCTGTCTCTTTTTCTTCTTTCATCTCATGTTCTTTCTCTTTCTTTTCTTTTTATCTTTTTTTCTTCTTCTTGTTCTTTCTTCTCATCATCTTTCTCCTCTTTTTTTCTTCATCTTATTTTTCTGCTTCTTCTACTTCTTCATCTTCTTTTTCTCTTCCTCACATTTTGTTTCTTCTTTCTCTTCTTCTTCTTCTTCCTCCTGTTCCTCTTGTTCTCCTTCCTCATCATATTTCTTTTCTTATTTCTCTTCCTCTTCTTCTTCTTCTTCTTCCTCCTCCTCTTCCTCATCTCCTTCTTCTCCCTCCTCATCTCCTTTCTCTTCTTATTTCTCTTCTTCTTTTTTTCTTCGTCTTCATCTTCTTTTTCTTCTTCTTTTTCTTCGTCTTCAGCTTCTTTTTCTTCTTCTTTTTTATCGTTTTCGTCTTCTTTTTCTTCATCTTCGTCTCTCTCTTCTTCTTCTCCTTCTTCTTCTGCTTTTCCTTCTTCCTCTTCTTCTTTCGCTTCTTATTCCTCTTCCTTTTCATCTTCCTTTTCATCTTATGTTTCTTCTTCTTTTTCCTCTTATTCTCCTTATTCTTCTTCCTTTTCCTTTTTCCCAATATCTTCTTCTTCTTCTCCTTATTTTGTCCCTTCTTCTTCAGCATCTTCATTTTCTTCTTCTTCTTCTTCTTCTTCTTCTTTTTCTTTCTCTTCTTCTTTCTCTTCTTCTTCTTCTTCCCCTTCCTCTTTTTCTTTCTTATCTTCTTTCTCTTTTTCTTCTTTCATCTCTTGTTTTTTTTTCTTTTCTTTCTTGCTTCTTATTTTTCTTTCTTCTCTTCATCTTTCTCCTCCTTTTTTCTTCATTTTCTTTTCCTGCTTCTTGTACTTCTTCATCTTCTTTTTTTCTTTCTCATCTTTCGTTTCTTCTTTCTCTTCTTCTTCTTCTTCTTCTTCCTCCTGTTCCTCTTCTTCTTCATCCTCATCTTATTTCTTTTCTTATTTCTCTTCTTCTTCTCTTTCTTCGTCTTCATATTCTTTTCCATCTTCTTCTCTTCTTCTTCTTCTTTTATATTTTCTTCTTTTTTCCCTTTTTTCTTCTTCTTTCTTTTTGTCTTCTTCATCATCATCTTCCTCTTAGTATTATTCTTGTGATTTTTCTTCTTCATCTTTTTTCCTTCCTTTCTCTTTTTCTTTTTCTTCTTTTTGTTCTTCTCCTTCCTCTTCTGGTTCCTCTTTTCCCTCTTCGCATTTATCTTCTTCGTCTTCCTCTTTTTCCTCTTCTTCTTCTTCCTTTTCCTCTTATTCTTCTTTTTCTTCCTCCTCTTCCTCTTCTTCTTCTTCTTCTTCCTTATCTTCTTTCTCTTCTTATTTCTCCTCTTCTTTTTGTTTCGTCTTCATCTTCTTTTTCTTCTTTTTTTCGTTGGCTTCGTCTTCTTATCCTTCTTTTATTTCTCTCTCTGCTTCTTCCACTTCTTCTTCGTCTTCTTCTGCTTCTCCTTCTTCCTCTTCTTCTTTCGCTTCTTATTTCTCTTCCTTTTCATCTTCCGTTTCTTTATTTTTTTTCCTCTTATTCTCCTTATTCTTCTTCCTTTTCCTTTTCCCCCATATCCTCTTCTTCTTCTTCATTTTCTTTTTCTTCTTCCTGTAATTCATCTTCTCCTTCGTCTTCTTCTTTCTCTTCTCTTCCTTTTTTCTCTTTCTCTTCTTTTTCATCTCTTTTGCTTCATCTTCATCTTTTTTTTTAATTTCATATTATTTTGTTCTTCTTCTTTTCTTCTTTCTTTTCTTCATCTTCTTCTTCTCCTTCTTCATATTCTTTTTCTTCTTCTTCCTATTTTCCTTCTCCTTCTTTGTCCTCTTCTTCTTCTTTTTTATTTTCTTTTTGTTCTCCCTCCTCTACATATTTAGAAGTTATTCTCATAAAATAATAAGTTATTCCTCTTCTTTCTCTTTTTCTTTCTCTTCTTCTCTCTTCTTCTTTCTCATCTTCTTTCTCTTTATCTTCTTTCATCTCTTGTTCTTTCTCTTTCCCATCTTTTTATCTTTTTTTCTTCTTCTTGTTCTTTTTTCTATTCATATTTCCCCTCCTCTTCTTCTTCATATTCTTTTTCTGCTTCTTCTACTTATTCATCTTCTATTTGTCTTTCTCATCTTTCGTTTTTTCTTTCTCTTCTTCTTCTTCGTTTTCTTCTTCGTCTTCTTTTTGTTCTTCCTCTTCTTTTTCTTCTCCCTCTTCTACATATTTCTCTTCCTCTTCCTCGTGCTCTTCCTCTTTATCTTCTCCCTCACCTTATTTGTTTTCTTATTTCTCTTCATCTCTATTTCTTGGTCTTCATATTCTTCTTCTTATTATCATTCTTTTTATTTTCTTCTTCGTCTTTTTTCTTCCTCTTCTTCTTTTTCTTCTTTTTGATCTTCTGCTTCTTCTTCTGGTTCTTCTTCTTCTTCGCATTTATCTTCTTCTTCTTTCTCTTCTCTTCCTTTTTTTCATATTCCTCTTCCTTTTCGTCTTCCTTTTCCTCTTCCTCTTCTTCTTCTTCCTCCCCTTCCTATTCTTCTTCTTCTTCTTCTTCTTCCTCATCATCTTTCTCTTCTTATTTCTCCTCTTTATTTTTTCTTCCTCTTCATCATCCTTTCCTTCTTCTTCTTCTCCTTCTTCGCACATATCTTCTTCTTCTCCTTCTTCTTAATTTTCTTTATATTCCTCTTCCTTTTCCTCTTCCTCTTCCTCTTCATTTTCTTACTCATCTTCTTCGTCTTCATCTTCTTTTTCTTCTTCTTTTTCTTCGTTTTTGTCTTCGTCTTCTTTTTCTTCTTCTTCTTCTCTCACTTCTTCTTCCTCTTCTTCTTCTTCTTCTTCTTCTTCTTCTTCTTCTTCCTCTTCTTCTTCGTCTTTCTCTTCTGCTTCTCCTTCTTCCTCTTCTGTTTTCGCTTCTTATTGCTCTTCCTTTTCATCTTCCGTTTCTTCGTCTTTTTCCTCTTATTCTCCTTATTCTTCTTTCTTTAATTTATCTTCTCCTTCCCCTTCGTCTTCTTCTGCTTCCTTTTCTTGTTCTTCCTCTTTCTCCCCTTTTTTTTTTTCTTCTTCCTCTTCGTCTGCTTTCTCTTCTTCTTGCTCTTCTTCTTCTTTCTTACTCTTTCTCTTCTTTTTCATCTCTTTTGCTTCTTCTTCATCTTCTTTTTTTTTCGCATTCTACATTTTTTTCTTCTTCTTCTGCTTCCTTTTCTTCATCTTCTTCGTTGTCCTCTTCTTCTTCTTCTTTCTTCTTCTTCTTCTTCTTCTAGTTTCTTCTTTTCCTCTTCTTCTTCTACTTCAACTTTCTCATCTTCACTTTCCTTTGAATTTTCTTCCTTCACGTTAGCTTCTTCTTCTCCTTCTTCATATTCTTTTTCTTCTTCTTCCTTTTCTTCATCTTCTTCTTTGTCCTCTTCTTCTCCTTCTTATTTCTTTTCTTTTTGGTCTTCCTCTTTTTATTCCTCATCTTCTTTCCCTTATTTTCTTTTCTTTTTTTCTTCTTCTTCTTCTTCTTCTTTCTCATCTTCTTTTTCTTTTTCTTCTTTCGATTGTTGTTCTTTTTCTTTCTTTATTTTTTATCTTGTTTCTTCTTCTTGTTTTTTATTCTCATCATCTTTCTCCTCTTTTTATACCCTGAACCCATTAAAAATGGGTAATCAGGGTATAATGGTTTTGTTGCAGCCCAAATGTATGTAACAGGCAGAAGGAGGCGTGGCAGACCCCATAAAGTATATATATTCTTGATCAGGATGACAAGCCGAGTCGATTGAGCCCTGTCCGTCTGTCTGTCTGTCCGTCTGTCCGTATGTTTGAACGCGTGGATCTCAGAACCTATAATAGCTAGAGACTTGAACTTTTTTTTATAGATTCGTGTATATCACGCGCAGGTCGAGTTTGTTTTAGAAATTCGATAACTCTTTTCGTTCTTTTTTTATCGATTAAAAACGAAATCGATTTTCAGTTTTAAAATTATATCTTCTACATCTTTATAGTTAGAGACTCCAAATCTGGTATTTAGCTTAATGGGACTTTTATACAATTTTGATTTTTGTTAAATTTTGGATGCCACGCCCCCTTCGCCCAAATTTTCAAAACACTTATTTCAAATACTAGAGACTTGTGCTTTTGCACATACACGCATATGAATGATATAATTACGCTGCGCAAGTTTGATTAAGAAAGTCGATCTACAAAAAAAGTTATTAAGCATTTAGTTTCCCATAACACGCACATATTGGCGCAGCGAAGTCGCTGAGTAAACTGCGCAGTTAGCAGAGCGTATGCGTGTGCGTGTGTATGTATGCGTTGCTTGCAATATACATACATATGTATGTACACATGTACATACTGTATATATTTACATATATATAAAATAAGAGTAACATTGATATAACTTAAATAAAGTCAATATAATATACATATGTATGTACATACATACATATGAATAGACGAAATGCATTATGTTATTAAACGAAACGTTTACCAAACGTTTACGTACATACACACGCGAGTGGCAACAGCAGCAGAAGCTCTAGAAAATTCGAAGAATTCATAACAACAACAACAAAGACAAATTGGGGATGAATTTTAAGCAGAAGTTCAGCAGCTCAGTAGCAGCAGCTCAGTAGCTCAATAACTGTACTTAGGAATTCGCTATCTCACTCTTATGTATTGCAACGGCTGTGTTGATAGAAGCGATGATCGCCGACATAAAGTCTCGGGTTCGATTCTCTAAGCTGGCGTCAAAAATTTTTTTATGCAAGTTACTTAATCTTTTTTTTTTTTTTAATTTTTTAATTTAATTTAAAATTATTTATAAACTTTGAAGTGCATTTAAAGCCGCCGATAGGCGGGGTTCAGGGTATTTCCTAGTCGGGCACCTCCGACTAGAGTTTCCTTACTTGTTTTTCTTTATCTTATTTTTCTGCTTTTTCTACTTCTTCATTTTCTATTTCTCTTCCTTATCTTTCGTTTCTTCTCTCTCGTCGTCTTCTTTTGTTCTTCCTCTTCTTCTTCTTCTCCCTCTTCTACATATTCCTCTTCCTCTTTCTCTTGCTCTTCCTTTTCTTCTTCCTCCTCTTCCTCTTCTTCTTCTTTCTTATATTTTATTTTCATTTATTTTATATAAAGAAAATTGACTACATTCGTGAGTCAAATTATAAAACTACAAAATTATTATTATAACAATATATAGCAATGATATAACCAACCCGATGGGGGTGTTTTATTTGCCGGATTGACGAGCTATGCCCCAAATCACAGCCAGATATGTTTAGTGATATCATTGAAACTAAGCAGAAGAAGTTAAAAAAAAGGTTATAAAACTATAAGAAAAAATAAAAATCTTAAAAAGTAAAGTACGATAAGAGAAATCACTACACATGTAGGGAGAGTTGCATAGGTGCATTCTCACAACTGGGGTGTGTGTGTGATTTCTCTGAAATATGCTAAAAGAGAAGATTTTATTAAGGAAAGAGAGAGTTCAGAACTAAATACATGAAAATAAGTATTATACTTAGTACATAGACACGAAACGCACTGTACAAAGAATAGTTACAGTTACATATAGGTAAATAAAGAGTACAGAAGTGACGAGGAGCACGGGAAGGAACTAGGAAGTTGACTTGAAATACAAGAGAAGGCGAACCAATACTAACATTAATCAACTTATGTAGGAAAGTAATACCTAAGGCTAATCTACGATTGATTAACGATGGAAGATTCAAAAGAAGAAGCCTGCTATGATAAGACGAAGGTTACCATCCCAGCTTAGATTGCGCAAGGCAAAAAGAAGAAATTGCTTCTGAATCGATTCAATACGGTCCTCATACAATTTCTGCTGTGGCGACCATATAATAGAACAATATTCTAAAATAGGGCGTACCAGCCAGACAAAAAGAAGTTTAGTGACAAACGGATCATTTAACTCTTTAGAAGAAACTAGTTTAGGAACATCCGAAAAGATAAATATGACCTTCGAAGTATGTAGATGTTCTCAACAGAACTCTTTGGGTTCTACCCTTTAAATAGGAAGCAATCCAAAAAAGAAGTTTAGGAGAAAATCCCAATTGGTCAAGCTTTTGAAGCAAAATGTCATGCTGAACAGAGTCAAATGCCTTACTGAAATCAGTGTATATAACATCTGTTTGCATTTTCTTTAAAAAGCTTTCATTGACTAGGGATGAAAATTCTAATAAGTTCGTAGAGGTTGATCGATTCTGAACAAAACCATGCTGCGATGGTGAAATAATAGATTTACAAAAGTGCTGTAAATTAGAAAGCTTGGCAATATCTCTGTAATTTGAAATATCAGATCTTCCTCCTTTTTTATACAGAGGAATAATAAAAATTGAAGGAAATACCGAGGTATCAAAAGACAAATTAAACAGTTTTAATAAAGGTGACCACAAAGAAGCACTGCATTCTTTAATCACACAACTAGGAATACAATCCGCCCCCGGAGACAACGACGATTTCAACGTACGCATAGCGGATAAAAGAGAGACAGGAGAAATATTAGAAACCATAATAGCATTTCGATTATTTTCAGAATTTAAAATTGGAAAAGAATTGGTTTCTGAAATGGCAGTTGAATAAGTGGATTGGAAGAACTTTGCAAATAGATCTGAAGTATCTTGATCATTGCCAGTACTGTCACAACCTGGGAAAAGCGAGGATGGAAACCCAGAAGATTTACGCTTCAAATTTACAAATGAATAAAATCTTTTGGGATCCCGAGCAAACTGCCTTTTACAGCGTATAAGGTAATTCTCATAACAACGAGAGTTTAAAATATTGAAATTGGCCTTAGCTAAGGAGCTAACCCGACCGAACCCGACTTTTTGAACTTTTTAAAACATTTAGATTTAAAATTTTTTAGAGTTGAAAGAGTCGAAGTGAACCAGGGAGGTTTATTAGAAAGATATTTAGGAAGACACATAGGAACACACTTGTCTAGAATAGCATTTAAAGTATTGTAGAATGTTGAAACTGCTAAGTTTACATCAACTGCCTCATATAAAGGAGACCAATCTGTTGCATTAATGAGATCATTAAGCAAAACAAAATTACATTTATTAAAACAACGCCGCTTTTCAGATGATGAGGGCGTAAGAATTGGTGGACAGTAAATAGGTATTAAAACCTCTAATGTTGGATGATATAAATCCTCAGGTATACAAAAGGGGGACGATCTTAAAACATTAATGCTGGCGTCATCATTAGTAATCTTATTTCTTTTCTTATTTCTCTTCTTTTTCTTTTTCTTCGTCTTCATCTTCTTTTCCTTCTTGTTTTATCTCTTATTCTTCTTTTTCTTTTTTTCTTCTTCTTTCTATTTTTCTTCTTCATCATTATCTTCTTCTTATTATTATTCTTCTTATTTTTCTTCTTTGTCTTTTTTTTCCTCTTTTTTTTTCTTCTTTTTGTTCTTCTGCTTCCTCTTCTGATTCCTCTTCTCCTTTTTCCATTTATCCTCTTCTTCTTTCTCTTCTCCTTCTTCTTCCTTTTCTTCATATTCCTCTTCCTTTTACTCTTCCTCTTCATCTTCTTTTTCTTCTTCTTCTTTTATCACTTATTCTTTTTCTTTTTTTTTCTTCTTTCTCTTTTTCTTCTTCATCATCTTCTTTTGCTTCTTATTCTTCTTCTTATTTTCTTCTTCGTCTTTTTTTCCACTTCTTTCGGTTCTTTTTGTTCTTTTGCTGGTTCCTCTTCACCTTCTTCGCATTTGTCTTCTTCTTTTTCTTCTTCTTCATTTTCTTGCTCTTCTTATTTCTCCTCCTCTTTTTTTTTGTCTTTGTCTTCTTTTTCTTCTTCTTCTTCTCCCTCTTCTTCTTTCACTTCTTATTCCTCATCCTTTTTATCTTCCGTTTCTTCATCTTTTTCCTCTTATGCTCCTTATTCTTCTTCCTTTTCGTTTTCCTTTTAACCTATGTCGTCTTCTTCTTCTTCTCCTTTTTTCCCTTCTTCTTCTTCATCTTCTTTTTCTGCTTCTTCTATTTCTTCATTCTCTTTTTTTCTTCCTCATCTTCTTTTTCTTCTTTTCTCCTTCATCTTTGTCTTCTTTTTCTTCTTCTTTCTCTTCTTCTTTCTTTTATTCTTTCACTTTTTCTTCTTTCATCTCTTGTTCTTTCTCTTCTTCCTCATCTTTTTTCTTCTTCTTCTGCTTTATTCTTTTCATCTTTCTCCTCCTGTTTTCTTCATCTTCTTTTTTTTTGCTCCTTCTACTTCTTCATTTTCTATTTCTCTACCTCACCTTTCGTTTCTTCTTTTTTGTCTTCTTCGTCTTCTTTTTGTACTTCTCCTTCTTCTTCTTCTCCCTTTTCTACATATTCCTCTTCCTCTTGCTGTTCCTCTTCTTCTTCTTCCTCCTCTTCCTCTTCTTCATCCTTATCTTGTTTTTTTCTTATTTCACTTCTTCTTTTTCTTCGATTGTTTTAACTCTTCTTCTTCTTTTTCTTTTTTTCTTCTTCTTTCTATTTTTCTTCTTAATCATCTTATTATTATTATTCTTCTTCGTCTTTTTTTCCTCTTCTTCTTTTTCTTCTTTTTGTTCTTCTGCTTCCTCTTCTGGTTCCTCTTCTCCTTCTTCGCATTTGTCTTCTTCTTCTTCTTCCTCACCTTCTTTCTCTTCTTATTTCTCCTCTCCTTTTTTTATTCGTCTTCGTCTTCTTTTTCTTCTTCTTTGTCTCTCCCTTCTTTTTCCTTTTCTTCTTCATCTTCTTTTTCTGCTTCTCCTTCTTCCTCTTTTTCTTTCACTTCTTATTCCTCCTGCTTTTCATCTTCCGTTTCTTCATCTTTTTCCTCTTATACTCTTTATTCTTTTTCCTTTTCGTTTCTTTTTGCCTATATCCTCTTCTTCTTCTTCTTCTTTTTTCTCTTCTACTTCTTCATCTTCTTTTTCTCTTCCTCATCTTTCTTTTCTTCTATTTCTCTTCTTCTTCGTCCCCTTCTTCCTCTTCTTCCTTCTCTTCTTTTTCTTTTTCTTCATCTTCATCTTCTTTTTCTTCGTATTCGTCTTCATCTTCTTTTTCTTCTTTTTCTTCTTGTTTTATCTCTTCTTCTTCTTTTCCTTTTTCTTCTTCATCATATTTTACTTCTTATTATTATTCTTCTTATTTTTCTTCTTCGTCTTTTTTTCCTCTTTTTCGTTTTCTTCTTTTAATTTCTTCTTCTTGTTTTGCTTTCTCTTTTGCTTCCTCTTCTCCTTCTGCGCATTTGTCTTCTTCTTCTTCCTCATCTTCCTTCTCTTCTTATATCTCCTCTTCTTTTTTTCTTCGTCCCCATCTTCTTTTTCTTCGTCTTTATCTTCTTTTTCATTTTCTTTTTCTTCGTCTTCGTCTTCTTTTTCTTCTTCTTCTTCTCTCTCTTCTTCCTCTTCTTCTTCGTCTTCTTCTTCTGCTTCTCCTTTTTCCTCTTCTTCGTTCGCTTCTTATTTCTCTTCCTTTTCATCTTCCGATTCTCCAGCTTTTTCCTCTTATTCTCCTTATTCTTCTTCCTTTTCCTTTTCGTTTTCTCCTATATCCTCTTCTTCTTCATCTTCTTTTTCGTCCTTTAATTCATCTTTTCCTTCGTCTTCTTCTTCTTCTTGTTCTTCCCCCTTGCTTTTTTTTGCGTCTTCTTCGTCTCCTTTCTTTTCATTTTTCTCTTCTTTTTCTGTCATGCTCTTTCTCTTCTCTTTCATGTCTTTTGCTTCTTCTTCATCTTATTTTTTTTCTCCTTCTTGATATTTTCTTCTTCTTCTTCTTCTTTTTTTTTACGCTTCTTCTTTCTCTTCTTCTTCTTTACTTTCATTTCGTTCTTCTTCCTTTTCGTTCTCCTCGTCTTCTTCTACTTCTTCATTTTCTTCTTTTATTTTTTTATCTTCTTCTTTGTCCTCTTCTTCTTCTTCTTCAACTTTCTCATTTTCACTTTCTTTTGCATCTTATTCTTTCTCTTTCGTTTTTTATTCTTCTTCTCATTCTTTATATTCTTTTTCTTCTTCTTCCTTTTCTTCATTTTCTTCTTTGTCCTCTTATTTTTTTTTTCTTATTTCTTCCCTTTTTGTTCTTCCTCTTCTTCATCTTTTTATTCCTCTTCTTCTCTTCCTTTTTTTTCCTCTTCTCTCTCATCTTTCCATCTTCTTTCTCTGTTTCTTCTTTCATCTCATGTTCTTTTTCTTTCTTCTCTTTTTATCTTTTTTTCTTCTTCTTGTTCTTTCTTCTCATCATCTTTCTCCTCCTTTTTTCCTTCATCGTATTCTTCTTCTTCTTCAACTTCTTTTTCTCTTCCTCATATTTTGTTTCTTCTTTCTCTTCTTCTTCTTCCTCCTGTTCCTCTTGTTCTCCTTCCTCATCATATTTCGTTTCTTATTTCTCTTCTTCTTCTTCTTCTTCTTTTATCACTTCCTTATCTCTTCCTTTTATTCTTCTTCTTTATGTTTTTCTTCTTCGTGATCTTCTGCTTCTTATTATTATTCTTTTTATTTTTCTTCCTCTTCTTCTTCTTCTTCTTCCTCCTCCTCTTCCTCTTCTCCTTCTTCTTCCTCCTCATCTTCTTTCTCTTCTTATTTCTCCTCTTCTTTTTTTCTTCGTCTTCATCTTCTTTTTCTTCTTCTTTTTCTTCGTCTTCAGCTTCTTTTTCTTCTTCTTTTTTATCGTCTTCGTCTTCTTTTTCTTCATCTTCGTCTCTCTCTTCTTCTTCCTCTTCTTCTTCTGCTTCTCCTTCTTCCTCTTCTTCTTTCGCTTCTTATTCCTCTTTCTTTTCATCTTCCTTTTCATTTTATGTTTCTTCTTCTTTTTCCTCTTATTCTCCTTATTCTTCTTCCTTTTCCTTTTTCCCTATATCTTCTTCTTCTTCTCCTTATTTTGTCCCTTCTTCTTCTGCATCTTTATTTTCTTCTTCTTCTTCTTCTTTTTCTTTCTCTTCTTCTTTCTCTTCTCCTTCTTCTCCCCCTTCCTCTTCTTCTTTCTTATCTTCTTTCTCTTTTTCTTTATTCATCTCTTGTTTTTTTTTTCTTTTCTTTCTTTCTTCTTCTTTACCTTTCTTCTCTTCATCTTTCTCCTCCTTTTTTCTTCACCTTCTTTTCCTGCTTCTTGTACTTCTTCATCTTCTTTTTCTCTTTCTCATCTTTCGTTTCTTCTTTCTCTTCTTCTCTTCTTCTTCTTCTCTTATATTTTCTTCTTTTTTCCCTTTTTCTTCTTCTTTATCCTCCTTTTTTCTTCACCTTCTTTTCCTGCTTCTTGTACTTCTTCATCTTCTTTTTCTCTTTCTCATCTTTCGTTTCTTCTTTCTCTTCTTCTCTTCTTCTTCTTCTTTTATATTTTCTTCTTTTTCCCTTTTTCTTCTTCTTTCTCTTTTTCTTCTTCATCATCATCTTCCTCTTAATATTATTCTTGTGATTTTTCTTCTTCATCTTTTTTTCTTCCTCTTCTTCTTTTTGTTCTTCTCCTTCCTCTTCTGGTTCCTCTTCTCCTTCTTCGCATTTATCTTCTTCTTCTTCCTCTTCTTCCTTATCATCATATTCCGCTTCACTTTCCTCTTTTTCTTCTTCTTTTTTTCCCTCCTCTGCCTCTTCTTCTTGTTCTTCCTTCTCTTCTTCTTTCTCTTTTTTTTCTGCTTCTTCACTTCTTCGTGTTCTTTATCTCTTCCTCATTTTTCGTTTCTTATTTCTCTTCTTCTTCTTTTCCGTCTTCTACATATTCCTCTTCCTCTTCCTCTTTTTTTTCTTCTTCCTCCTGTTCCTCTTTTTCTCCTTCCTCATCTTATTTCTTTTCTTCTTTCTCTTATTCTTCTTCATAATCTTCTTCTTACTATTATTATTCTTTTATCTTCTTCTACTTCTTCATCTTCTTTTTCTCTTCCTTATCTTCCGCTTCTTCTCTTCTTCTTCTTCTTCTCCCTTTTCTACACATTCCCCTTCCTCTTCTTCTTTTTCTTTTTCCTCCCGTTTCTCTTTTTCTCCTTCCTCATCTTATTTCTTTTCTTATTTCTCTTTTTCTTTTTCTTTGTCTTCATCTTCTTTTTCTTCTTCTTCTTCTTTTATCTCTTCTTTTTCCTTTTCTTTTTTTCTTCTTTCTCTTATTCTTTTTCATAATCTTCTTCTTATTTTTATTATTCTTCATCGTCTTTTTCTTCCTCTTCTTCTTTTTGTTTATCTGCTTTCTCTTCTGGTTCCTCTTCTCCTTCTTCGCATTTATCTTCTTCTTCTTCCTCTTCTTCTTCTTCTTCCTTTTCTTCATATTCCTCTTCCTTTTCCTCTTCCTCTCCCTCTTCTTCTTCCTCCTCTTCCTCTTCTTCTTTTTCCTCATCTTATATATTTTCTTATTTCTCTTCTTCTTCTTTTTCTTCGTCTTCGTCTTCTTCTTCTGCTTCTCTTTCTTCCTCTTCTTCATTCGGTTCATATTTCTCTTCCTATTCATTTTCTGTTTCTTCATATTTTTCCGCTTTTTCTCCTTATTCTACTTCCTTTTCCCGTATATCCTCTTCTTCTTCATCTTCTTTTTTCTCTTCTTCTTCTTCATCTTCTTATTCTTCTTCTTCTTCCTTTAATTCATATTCTCTTTCGTCTTCTTCTTCTTCTTCTTCTTGCTCTTCCTCTTTCTCTATTTTTTTGTCTTCATCGTCTTCTTTCTCTTTTTCTTTCTCTTCTTCTTCTTTCTTGCTCTTTCTCTTCTTTTTCACCGCTTGTGCTTTTTCTTCATCTTCTTTTTTTCCTATTTCTCCTTCTTCTTCTTCTTTCTTCTCTGCCTCTTCTTCTTCTCCTTCTTTCTCTTCTTTTTCTTCAATTTCTTTGTGTTCTTCTTCATTCTTCTTCTGAGGATAAGAAGATGAAGAAATGGAAGAAGGAGAAACAAAATTTGCAGAAGGAGAAAAAGGAAATAAGAAGATGAAAAAGAAGCAAAAGAGATGAAAAAGAAGAGAAAGAGCAAGAAAGGAGAAGAAGAGAAATATGAAGAGAAAGAAGGAGCGAAAGAAGAAGAAGAGAAAGATAATGAAAGAGAGAAAGGGAGAAAGAGGAAGAAAAAAAGAAGAAGAAGATGAATTAAAAGAAGAAGAAGAAAAAGAAGATAAAGAAGGAGAGAAAAAAAAGAAGAAGAAGAAGATGAAGAGAGAGAAGAAGAAGAAGAAAAAGAAGGTGCAGACGAAGAAAATAAAGAATAAAAAGAAGATGAAGACGAAGGAAAAGAAAAAAAAAGAAGATGAAGACGAAGAAAAAAAGAAAAGGAGAAATAAAAAGAGAAAGAAGGTGAGGAAGAAGAAGAAAAAGAAGAAGAGGAAAAGGAAAAGGAAGAGGAATATAAAGAAAAGATAGAGGAAAAAGAGGAAGAGAAAGAAGAAGATGATAAAGGAAGCAGAAGAGGAAGCAGAAGAACAAAAAGAAGAAAAAGGAGAAGAAGAAGAAAAAAAAGAAGAGGAGACATAAGAAGAGAAAGAAGAAACAATAGATGAGGAAGAGAAAAAGAAAATGAAGAAGAAGAAGAAGCAGAAAAAAGGAGGAGTAAGATGAAGAGATGAAAGAAGAAGAAGAAAAAAAGACGAAGAAGAAAAATAAGAATAGTAATAAGAAGAAAATAATGAAGAACAAAAAGAGAAAGAAGAAGAAAAAAAGAAGAGGAAGAGTTAAAAAAAGAAGAAGAAAAAGAAGAAGAAGAAGAAGAAGAAAAAGAATATGAAGACGTAGAAAAAGAAGAAGAAAAGAAATAAGATGAGGAAGAAGAAGAAGAGGAAGAAGAGGAAAAAGAAGGAGAAGAAAAAGAACATGAAGACGTAGAAAAAGAAGAAGAAAAGAAATAAGATGAGGAAGAAGAAGAAGAGGAAGAGGAGGAAAATGAAGATGAAGAAGAGAAAGAGCAAGAGCAAGAGGAATATGTAGAAGAGGGAAAAGAAGAAGAAGGGGAAGAACAAAAAGACGATGAAGAATAAGAAGAGAAAGAAGAAATGAAAGATAAGGATGAGAAATAAAAAGTAAAGAATTAGAAGAATCAGAAAAAAAGGAGGAGAAATATAAAGAGAAGAAAGAACAAGAATAGGAAAAAATGATAAAAAGACGAGAAAGAGAATGAACAAGAGATGAAAGAAGAAAAAAAAAGAAGATAAGAATGAAGAAGACAAAGAAGAAGAAGAAAAGAAAAAAAGGAAGATGAGGAAAAGAAGAAGAAGATGAAAAAGTAAAAGAAGCAAAAAAAGAAAATGAAGAAAAAGAGGATGAGAAAGATGAAGAGAAGAAAGAAGAAGAGGCCAACAAAGAAGATGAAGAGAAGGAAGGAGAAGAAGAAGAAAAAAATATGAAGAAGAAGAAAAAGGAAAAAAGGAAGATGAAGAAGAAGCAAAAGAGATAAACAGAAGAGAAAGAGCAAGGGAAAGAGCAAGAAAGAAGAAGCAGAGAAAGCAGACGAAGAAGAAGAAGACGAAAAAAAAAGGAAGGGAGAAAAAGAAAGAAGAAGAAGAAAAAGAAGACGAAGACAAAGAAAAACAAAAAGAAGATGAAGACGAAGAAAAAGAAAAAAAAAGAAGATGAAGAAGAAGAGGAGGAGCAAGATGAAGAGAAGAAAGAACAAGAAGAAAAATAGATAAAAAAAAAATAGAAAGAGAAAGAAGAAGAGATGAAAGAAGAAATAAGAAGAGGACAAAGAAGAAGATGAAGAAAACAAATATGAAGAAAGAGAAAAAGGAAATAATGAAGATAAAGATGAAGCAAAAGAGTTGAAAAAGAAGAGAAAGAGCAAAAAAGCAGAGAAAGAAGAAGAGAAAGAAGACGAAGAAGAAGAAGACGAAAACAAGAAATGGAGAAAAAACAACAACAAGAAGAAGAAGGCGAAGGAGAAGATGAATTAAAGGAAGAAGAAGAAGAAGAGAAAAAAGAAGATGAAGAAGAAGAGAATATACGGGAAAAGGAAAAGGAAGAAGAATAAGGAGAATAAGAGGAAAAAGATGAAGAAACGGAAAATGAAAAAAAAGAGGAATAAGAAGCGAAAGAAGAAGAGGAAGATGGAGAAGCAGAAAAAGAAGATGAAGACGAAGAAAAAAAAGAAGAGGAGAAATAAAAAGCGAAAGAAGAAGAGAAAGAAGGAGAAGGAGAAGAAGAAGACGAAGAAAAAGACGAAGAACAAGGAAAAAGAAGAAGACAAAGAAGATGAAGACAAAGAAAAAAAGACGTAGTCGAAGAAAAAGAAGAAGAAGACAAAGGAAAAAAAGAAGAAAAAGAAGATGAAGAATAAGAAAAAAAGATAAGGAGAAATAAGAAGATAAAAAAGATGAGGAAGAAAAAGAGCAAGAGGGGGAAGGAGAAGAAGAAGAAGAGGAAGCGCAAGAGGAAGAGGAAGAGGAATATGTAGAAGAAGACGAAGAAGAAGAAGAGAAAGAAAAAATGAAAGATGAGGAAGAGAAAAAAATAGATAAAGAAGTAGAAGAAGAAAGGAAAGAGAAGATGAAGAAGAAGATGAGGACAAACATGAAGAGAAGAAAGAAGAGAAGTAGAAAAAAAGATAAAAAGATGAGAAAGAGAAAGAATAAGAGATGAAAGAAGAAAAAGAGAAAGAAGATGAGAAAGAAGAAGAAGAGGAAGAGGAAGAAGAGAAAGAAAGAATGAAAGAAGAAGAGGAATAAGAAGCTGAAGAAGAGGAAAAACAAAAGAGAAGAAATAAGAAGAAGAAGAAGAGGACAAAGAAGAAGATGAAGAAAAGGAAGAAGTAGAAAAAGGAAGAAGTAGAAGAAGGAGAAGAAAAAGAAGAAGCGAAACAGAAGGAAGAAGATGAAAAAGAAAGTGAAGAAGAGAAAGTTGAAGAAGAAGAAGGAGAGGAAGGAAAGAAAGCAGAAGAAGAACAAGAGGACAAAGAAGAAGATAAAGAATTTAAAGAAGAAGAAGAAAACGAGAAGGAAGAAGAACGAAAAGAAAGTGATGAAGAATATGGAAAAAAGATAAAAAGAAGAGAAAGAACAAGAGATGAAAGAAGAAAAAGAGAAAGAAGCAGAATAAGAAGACCAGGAAGAAGAAGAAGAGGAAGAAAAAGAGAAAGAATAAGAGGAATAAGAAGACGAAGAAGAAGAAGAAGACAATGGAGAAAAAGAAAAGGAAGATGAGGAAGAGAAAAAGAAGATGAAGAAGAAGAGGAGGAGAAAGATGAAAGAACAAGATTATGAAAAAAACATAAAAAGAAGAGAAAGAGAAAGAAAGAGAAAGAAAGAGAAAGAAAGAAAGAACAAGAGATGAAAGAAGAAAAAGAGAATGAAGAAGAAGAAGAGGGGGAAGAAGAAGAAGAATAAGAAGAAGAGAACGAGAAGGAATAAGAACGAAAAGAAAGTGAAGAAAAAGAAGAGAAAAAAAAAGAAGAAGAGGAAAAGAAGAAAGAAGAAGAAGAAGAAGAAGAGGACAAAAAAGACGATGAAGAAAAGGAAGATGAAGAAAAAGCCAAAAATATGAAGAAGGAGAAAAATGAAAAAAAGAAGATTAAGAAGAAGCAAAAGAGATGAAAAAGAAGAGAAACAGCAAGACTAAGAGCAAGAAAGAAGAAGAGAAAGAAGAAGAAAAAGAATAAGAAGACGAAGGAGAAGATGAATTAAAGGAAGAAAAAGAAAAAGAAGATGAAAAACAAGAAGAGAAAAAAGAAACAGAAGAAGAAGAGGATATAGGGGAAAAGGAAAAGGAATAAGGAAGGAATAAGCAAAGGAAGAAGAGGAAGAAGGAGAAGAAGAAGAAAAAAATATGAAGAAGCAGAAAAAGGAAAAAAGGAAGATGCAAAAGAGATAAAAAGAAGAGAAAGAGCAAGGGAAAGAGCAAAAAGAAGAAGCAGAGAAAGCAGACGAAGAAGAAGAAGACGAAAAAAAAGGAAGGGAGAAAAAGAAAGAAGAAGAAGAAAAAGAAGAAGCGAAAGAGAAGGAAAAATATGCAAAAAAAAGTGAAAATGAGAAAGTAAAAGAATAAGAAGAGGAAGAAGAAGATAACGAGAAGGAAGAAAAACGAAAAGAAAGTGAAGAAAAAGAAAAGAAAGAAGAAAAAGTAGAAGCAGAAGAGGAGGAAGAGAAGAAAGAAGACGAAGAAGAGGAAAAAAAGAAGATGAAGAAAGGGAAGAAGAAGAAAAAGAATATGACGAAGGAGAAGAAAAAGAAGAAGCGAAAGAGAAGGAAAAAGATGCAAAAGAAAGTGAAAATGTAAAAGTTGAAGAAGAAGAAGAGAAGAAAGAGGAAGAAGAAGAAGAGGACAAAGAAGAAGATGAAGAAATGAAAGAATAAGAAGAAGAAGAAGAGAACGAGAAGGAAGAAGAACGAAGAGAAAGTGAAGAAAGAGAAGCAGAAGAAGAAGACGAAGAAGAAGATGAAGAAGAAGAGAGAGAAAAAGAAGAAGAAGAAGAAGAAGAAGAAAAAGAAGAAAAGAAAGATGAGGAAGAGAAAAAGAATGTGAAGAAGTAGAAGAAGCAGAAAAAGAAGATAAAAAGAAGAGGAGGAGAAAGATGAAGATAAGAAAGATCAAAAAGAAGAAAAGAAGAATAATAGAAAGAGAAAGAACAAGAGATAAAAGAAAAAAAAGAGAAAGAAGAAGAGAAAGAAGATGAAGAAGAGGAAGAAAAAAAAAAGAAGAATAGGACAAAGAACAATATGAAGAAATCGAAGAAGAGAACGAGAAGGAAGAAGAACGAAAAAAAAGTCAAGAAAAAGAAAAGAAAGAAGACGAAAAAAGGAAGGGAGAAAGAGGAAGTACAAGAAGAAGAAGAAGACGAAGGAAAGATGAATTAAAAGAAGAAAAAGAATATGAAGAAGAAGAAAAGGATATAGAAGAAAAGGGAGAGGAAAAGGAAGAAGAATAAAGAGAATAAGAGGAAAAAGATGAAGAAATGGAAGATAAAAAGGAAGAGAAATAGAAGCGAAAGAAGAAGGGGGAGAAGGAAGCAGAAGGAGAAGACTAAGAAGAAGAGGAAGATAAAGACGCAGAAAAAGACGATTAAGAAGAGAAAAAAAAGAAGAGGAGAAATAAGAAGAGAAAGAATATGAGAAAGAAGAAGAAGAAGGCAAATGCGAAGAAGGAGAAGAGGAACCAGAATAGGAAGCAAAAGAACAAAAAGAAAAAAAAAGAAGAGGAAAAAAAAGACGAAGGAGAAAAATAAGAAGAATAATAATAAGAAGAAGAAGATGATGAAAAAGAAAAGAGAAAGAAGAAGAAAAAAAAAGAAGAAGAAATAAAACAAGTAGAAGAAGAAGAAGAAGATAAAGAAAAAGAGAAACAAGAAGAGCAATAAGAAAATGGAGAAGAGGATGAACAAAAAGAGACGAAATAAGAAGAAGAAAAAGAGGAAGAAGATGAAGATAAAAAAAGAAGAGGATAAGGAAGAAGATGAAAAATGGAAGAAGAAGAAGAAGAGAACGAGAGTGAAGAAGAACGAAAAGAAAGTGAAGAAAAAGAAGAGAAAGAAGAAGAAGAAGAAGAGGAAAAGAAGAAATAAGAAGAAGAAGAGAAAGAGGACAAAGAAGAAGATGAAGAAAAGGAATAAGAAGAAGAAGAAGAAGAAGAAAAAATACGAAAAAGAAAAAAAAGGAAAAAATAAGATGAGGATGAAGCAAAAGAATTGAAAAAGAAGAGAAAGAGCAAGAAAGCAGAGAAAGAAGAAGAGAAAGAAGACGAAGAAAAAGAAGACCAAGAAAAGGAATGGATAAAGAGGAACAACAAGAAGAAGAAGACGAATGAATTAAAGAAGAAAAAGAAGATGAAGAAGAAGAAGAAGAGAAAAAAGAAGACGAAGAAGAAGAGGATATACGGAAAAAGGAAAAGGAAGAAGAATAAGAGGAGAATAAAAGGAAAAAGATGAAAAAAAGGGAAGAGGAATAAAAAGCAAAGAAAGAAGATGAAGAAGAGGATGAACAAAAAGAGACGAAATATGCAGAAGATGAAGAAGCGAAAGAGAAGGAAGAAGATGCCAAAGAAAGAGAAGAAGAGAAACTTAAAGAAGAAGAAGAAGATGAAGAGAAAAAAAGAGGACAAGGAAGAAAATGAAAAATGGAAGAAGAAGAAGAAGAAGAACGAAAAGAAAGTGAAGAAAAAGAAGAAGGGGACGAGAAGGAAAAAGAACGAAAAGAAGGTGAAAAAAAGGAAGAGAAAGAAGAAAAAGAAGAAGAGGAAAAGAAGAAAAAAGAAAAAGAGGAAGAGGACAAAGAAGAAGATGAAGGAATAAGAAGAAGAAGATGAAAAAATACGGAGATGGAGAAAAAGGAAAAAAATGAAGAGGTGAAATAGAAAACGATGAGAGGTGAAAACGAAGAAAAAGAGCAAGGGAAAGTGCAAAAAAGAAGAAGAATAGAAAGAAGAAGAGAAAGAAGAAAAGACAGAAGACGTAGCAGAAGAAGACGAACAAGAAGAAGGGAGAAAGAGGAAGAAGAAGCAGACGAAGGAAAAGATGAATTAGAGGAAGAAGAAGAATAAAAAATATGAAGAAAAAGATGAAAAAGAAGATGAAGAAGAAGAAGAAGAAGAGAAAAGAAGAAGAAGAAGATGATATAGGGGAAAAGGCAAAGGAAAAGGAAGAAGAATAAAGAGAATAAGAGGAAAAAGAAGAAGAAACGGAAGATGAAAGAAAAGAGGAATAAAAAGCGAAAGAAGAAGACGAAGACGAAAGGCAGAAAATGAAGATGAAGACGAAAAAAAGAAGAGGAGATATAAGAAGAGAAAGAAGATGAGAAGAAAGAAGAAGAAGAAGAAGAAGAGGAGGAAGAATAAGAAGAAGAAAAAGAAGAGGAAGAGGAAAGGGAAGCGGAATATGAAGAAAAGGAAGAAGAAGAAGATAAATGCGAAGAAGAAAAGGAACCAGAAAAGGAAGCAGAAGAACAAAAAGAAGAAAAAGAATAAGAGGAAGAAAAAAAGACGAAGAAGAAAAAGAAAAAAATAATAATCAGAAAAATATGATGAAAAAGAAAAAGAGAAAAAGAAGAAGAAACGAAAAATAAGAAGACGAGATAAAAGAAGAAGAAAAAGAAGATGAAGACGGAGAAAAAGAAGAAGAAGAGAAGTAAGGAAAGAAATAAGATGAGGAAGAAAAAGAAGAGGAAGAGGAGGAAGAAGAAGAAGAAGAAAAGGAAGAGCAAGAGGAAAAGGACGAGGAATATGAAGAAAACGAAGTAGAAGAATAAGAGAAAGAAGAAGAAGATAAATGTGAAGAAGAAGAGGAACCAGAAGAGGAAGCAGAAGAACAAAAAGAAGAAAAATAAGAAGAATAATAATAAGAAGAAAATGATGATGAAGAAGAGAAAGAGAAAAAGATGAAAAAAACAAAAAAGAAGAAGAAGAGATAAAAGAAAAAGAAAAAGAAGACGAAGAAGAAGAAAAAGAAGAAGAAAAAGACGAAAAGATAGAAAAAAAGGTGAAGAAGAAAAATAAGAAGAATAATATGAGAAGAAAAAGATGATGAAGAAGAAAAAGAGAAAACAGAAGATGAAACTAATAAGAAAAAAAAAGAGATAAAAGAAGCAGAAAAAGAAGATAAAGACGAAGAAAAAGAAGAGAAATAAGCAAAGAAATAAAATAAGGAAGAAGAAGAAGGGGAAGAGGATCAAGAAGAAGAAGAAAAGGAAGAACAAAAGGAAGGCGAAGAAGAAGAAGAAGAGAAAGAAGAAACGAAAGATGAGGAATAGAAAAAGAAGATGAAGAAGCAGAAAAAGAAGATGAAGAAAAAAGGAGAAGAAAGATGAAGGGAAGAAAGGAGAAGAAGAAGCAAAAAGATGAGAAAGAAGAGAAAAAGGAAGAACAAGAGATGAAATAAGAAGAAGAGAAAGAAGAACGAGAAGAAGAAGAGGAGGAAGAAGAAGAAGAAGAGGAAAAACAAAAAGACGATGGGGAAGAGAAAAAGAAGATTAAGAAGTAGAAGAAGCAGAAAAAGAAGATAAGGAAAAAAGGAGGAGAAGGATGAAGAGAAGAAAGAACAAGAAGAAGAAATGAAGATAAAAAGAAAAGAAAGAAAAAGAGATGAAAAAAGAAAAGAGAAAGAAGATGAGAAAGAAGAAGAAGAAGAGGAATAAAAAGATGAAGAAGAGGAGGTACAAAAAGAGAAAGAAGATGAGAAAGAAGAAGAAGAAGAGGAATAAAAAGATGAAGAAGAGGAGGTACAAAAAGAGAAGAAATAAGAAGAAGAAGAAGAGGACAAAGAAGAAGATGAAGAAAAGGAAGAAGAAGGAAAAAATGAAGAAGAAGCAAAAGAGATGAAAAAGAAGAGAAAGAGCAGGAGAGAGAGCAAGAAAGAAGAAGTAGAGAAAGAAGAAGAAGAAGCAGAAGACGAAAAAGAGGAAGGGAGAAAAAGGAAGAACAAGAAGAAGAATAAGACGTAGGAGAAGATGAATTAAAGGAAGAAGAAAAAGAAAAGGAAGTTGAAGAAGAAGAAGAGGATATAGAAGAAAGGAAAAGGAAGAAGAATAAGGAGAATAAGAGTAAGAATAACATGAAAGAAACGGAAGATGAAAAGGAAGGGGAATAAGAAGAGAAAGAAGAAGAGGAAGAAGAAGTAGCAGAAAAAGACGAAGAAAAAGAGGAAGAAGAAGAAAATGAAGACGATGAAAAAGAAAAAGAAAAGGAAGATGAAGGCGAAGAAAAAGAAGAAAAATAAGAAGAAGAGAAAGAAGAAGGAGAGAATTTGCAAAGAAAGAGAAGAGGAACCAGAAGAGGAAGCAGAAGAACAAAAAGAAGAAGAGGAAGAAAAAAATACGAAGAAGAAAAATAAGAAGAATAATAATAAGAAGAAGAAGATGATTAAGAAAAAAAAGAGAAAAGAAAAAGAAAATTGGAAAAAGAAGAACAAGTAATAAAAGAAGAAGAAGAAGAGTAGAAGAAGAAGAAAACGAAGATGAAGAGGAAGAAAAAGAAGATGCAGACGAAGAAACAGAAGAAGTAGTGAAATAAGAAAAGAAATAAGATGAGGAGGAAGAAAAAGAAGAGGAAGAGGAAGAGGAATATGTAGAAGAAGAAGAAGAAGAAGAAAAGTAAGAACTAAAAGAAGTCGAAGAAGAAGAAGAGAATGAAGAAACGAAAGATGAGGAAGAAAAAAAGGAGGAGAAAGATGAAGAGAAGAAGAAGAAGAAAAAGGTGGAGAAAGATGAAGAGAAGAAGGAAGAAGAAGAAAAAAAAAAGATGAGAATGAAGAGAAACAGAAAGAACAAGAGATGAAAGCAGAAAAAGAGAAAGAAGAAGACAAAGAAGAAGAAGAAAAGAAGAAAAGGAAGATGAGGAAGAGAAAAAGAAGATGAAGAAGTAGAAGAAGCAGAAAAAGAAGATGAAAGCAGAAAAAGAGAAAGAAGAACACATAGAAGAAACGGAAGATGAGGAAGAGAAAAAGAAGATGAAGAAGTAGAAGAAGCAGAAAAAAAAGATGAAGGAAAAAATGAGGAGAAAGATGAAGAGAAGAAAGAACAAGAAGAAGAAATGAAGATAAAAAGAAGAGAAAGAAGAAGGGATGAAAAAAAAGAGAAAAAAGAAGAGAAAAAGGATGAGAAAGAAGCAGAAGAAGAGGAATAAAAAGATGAAAAAGAGGAAGAGCAAAAAGAGAAGGAATAAGAAGAAGAAGAAGAGGACAAAGAAAAAGATGAAGAAAAGGCAGACGAAGAAAAAGAATTTGAAGAAGGAGAAAAAGAAGAAGAAGCGAACGAGAAGAAAGAAGGTGCAAAAGAAAGTGGAGATGAGAAAGTTGAAGAAGAAGAAGAAGAGGACAATGATGAAGATGAAGAAATGGAAGAAGAAGAAGAAAAAAATATATGAAGAAGTAGAAAAAGGAAAAAAGGAGATGAAGAAAAAGCAAAAGAGATGAAAAAGGAGAAAAAAAACAAGAGAAAGA
The DNA here is from genome assembly GCA_035045555.1 of Drosophila fulvimacula. Taxonomy (NCBI): domain Eukaryota; kingdom Metazoa; phylum Arthropoda; class Insecta; order Diptera; family Drosophilidae; genus Drosophila; species Drosophila fulvimacula. The sequence continues at coordinate 92,081 of JAWNOX010000034.1, read as the reverse complement.
GCAAGAAAAAAATGAAGAGAAAGAAGAAGAGGAAGAAGGAGAAGCAGAAGAAGACGAAGAAGAAGGGGAAGAAGAAGAGAGAGAAGCAGAAATTGAAGACGAAGAAAAAAGAAGAGGATAAAAAGAGTGAGAAGAAATTGAAGACGAAGAAAAAAGAAGAGGCAGCGAAGGAAGAAGAAGAAGAGGGAGAGGAAGAGGAATATGAAGAAAAGGAAGAAGAAGAAGAAGTGGAAGAAGAAGAACATAAATGCGAAGAAGGAGAAGAGGAACCAGAAGAGGAAGCAGACAACAAAAAGAAGATAAAGTCAAAGAAGAAGAAGAAAAGAAGAAGAAAAGAAGAAGAAGAAAAGGAAGATGAGGAAGGGAAGATGATGAAGTAAAAGAAGCAGAAAAAGAAGATGAGGGGAAAAAGGAGGAGAAAGATGAAGAGAATAAAGAACAAGAAGAAGACATGAAGATAAAAAGAGAGGAAAGAATAAAAGGTGAAAAAAGAAAAAGAGAAAGAAGATGAGAAAGAAGAAGAAGAAGAGGAATAAAAATATGAAGAAGAGGAAGAACAAAAAGAGAAGCAATAAGAAGAAGAAGAGGACAAAGAAGAAGATGAAGAAATGGAACAAGAAAAATATGAAGAAGTAGAAAAAGGAAAAAAGGAGATGAAGAAGAAGCAAAAGAGATGAAAAAGAAGAGAAACAGCAATAGAAAGAGCAAGAAAAAAAAAAGAAGAGAAAGAAGAAGACGAAGAAGGAGAAGCAGAAGAAGAAGACGAAGAAGAAGAGGAAGAAGAAGAGAGAGAAAAAGAAGAAAAAAATGAAGACGAAGAAAAAAAGAAGAGGAGAAATAAGAAGAGAAAGAAGATGAGGAAGAAGAAGAAGAAGACGAATAGGATGAAGAAGAAGAAGAGGCAGAGGAAGAAGAAAAGGAAGAGGAATATGATATTTTATCTTTTATTTTTTTTCTATCTAAATCTGTTTGTATTTTTGTTTTGATTGTCTCCCCTACTTGCCAATATGATTTGCTGTAAGAAATCATGTACACTTCGGCATATCACTGATTCTGCACAAATGCAATTTGTTGGGTACTGGTTGTACGAGAATCTAATGCACTTAAATGTGCTGGCATCTCGGGGCGTGACTGTGATAGAGTCATGGCTGCTCCCAAAAGTGGGTGTGGTGGATTACGGTGGTCTTGCCCGGATTGTTTGGAAAAACAATTAAGTTTTTCCAAGATGTATAATTCAGTGCGGGTTCAGTATTCAAATCTGAGCAAATTTTCAAAACAGCTTGAAGAGGAACTAAAAGCTGGAGAAATATTGTATCATTATAATTTTGATTCTCCGCTAAATACAGTGATTACTCCATCACTGCTAGTTCCCCCCTCCATTCAATTATCGTCTCCTACCTTATCAACCCCTTCTTCACCTTTTCAAGAATTATCAATTCCAATATCTGATGATTCTGTTGAAATGATGATGATGATTCTGTGTCTAGTGTCAGCACAGACACTCAAAAGGCCACTACTAAAAAAGGTAAAGTTTCTCCGAGTGTTGCTCAATCTAAAAACAACATTCAGACACCGTCTCCTACACCGTCTCCTACTCCTATATTACCCCATTTATCTGTTGTGTCTCTTCGAAAGCAAGTTTTCTTATCTGGGCTTTCATCAGATACGATATGTGAGGCTGTGTCTGCTTTCATTGAAAGTAAAATTTCATCTAAAGTATTTATATCGAAGTTTAATTTTGCGACTCCTCGTGAAATTGCTTCATTTAAAATCAATGTCCCAATTGAATTTTTCGATACAATATGTGATCCAAACTTTTGGCCACCTCATGTTGTTGTGCATGAGTTCAAACCTAAGACTCGGAATAGAATTTCTCCAGTGTCTTTAAATCCCGTTTGGGTTCAACCTTCATCTGAGGCTGTATCAAAAAACTAAGTCTCTTTCCATCTTTTCCGCAGCTATCTATTATTTATCAAAATGTTCGAGGCCTTAATTCCAAATTAACAAATCTATTTCTGCATAGCTATAGTGTCCAATCTGAACCTATAGCCCTCACTGAAACGTGGTTAAGCCAAAATGTTTATAATAGTGAGGTTTTTTCAAATAATTTCACTATTTAACGACTTCATCGCGCGTCTTGTAAAGGGGGTGGTGTTTTAATAGCTGTTAAATCCCATTTCCTCTCTGAATCTTTTACATTCTCATCAATTCACAATGTTGAGATTATTGGAGTTAAAATAACTTTTCAGGCTTTTTCCTTATACGTTACTTGCTCATATATCCCTCCCTATTCCGATTTACAAGTTTATAGTCATCATATATCTTGTATTAAAGAAATGTATGAATATGTTTAAGATAATGACTTATTTCTTGTGTTGGGTGATTTTAATATACCTAACACTTCTTGGGCCTTATATCCCAATTCGAATTATCTTATTCCAATAATTGATCATTATTTTTTTGATGAATTGTTTAATCTTTCTATGTATCAGATGAACTCAATTTCTAATCATTTAAATCGTTCTCTTGATCTTGTTTTTACTAATGATGATGCCAGCATTAATGTTTTAAGATCATCCCCCTTTTGTATACCTAAGGATTTATATCATCCAACATTAGAGGTTTTAATACCTATTTACTGTCCACCAATTCTTATGCCCTCGTCATCTAAAAAGCGGCGTTGTTTTAATAAATGTAATTTTGTTTTGCTTAATTTTGTAATGCTTAATTAATGCAACAGACTGGGCTCCTTTATATGAGGCAGTTGATGTAAACTTAGCAGTTTCAACATTCTACAATACTTTAAATGCTATTCTAGACAAGTGTGTTCCTATGTGTCTTCCCAAATCTCTTTCTAATAAACATCCCTGGTTCACTTCGACTCTTTCAACTCTAAAAAATTTTAAATCTAAATGTTTTAAAAAGTTCAAAAAGTCGGGTTCGGTCGTTGATTGGTCTAAATACTCCTTAGCTAAGGCCAATTTCAATATTTTAAACTCTCGTTGTTATGAGAATTACCTTATACGCTGTAAAAGGCAGGTTGCTCGTGATCCCAAAAGATTTTATTCATTTGTAAATTTGAAGCGTAAATCTTCTGGGTTTCCATCCTCGTTTTTCCTAGGTTGTGACAGTACTTGCAATGATCAAGATACCTCAGATCTATTTGCAAAGTTCTTCCAATCCACTTATTCAACTGCCATTTCTGAAACCAATTCTTTTCCAATTTTAAATTCTGAAATTATGGTTTCTAATATTTCTCCTGTCTCTGTTTTATCCGCTATGCGTACGTTGAAATCGTCGTTCTCTCCGGGGGCGGATGGTATTCCTAGTTGTGTGATTAAAGAATGCAGTGCTTCTTTGTGGTCACCTTTATTAAAAATGTTTAATTTGTCTCTTGATACCCAGGTATTTCCTTCAATTTGGAAAGAATCATTTATTATTCCTCTGTATAAAAAAGGAGGAAGATCTGATATTTCAAATTACAGAGGCATTGCCAAGCTTTCTGCTATTCCGAAGTTATTTGGAAAAATTATAACTTCTGATTTACAGCACTTTTGTAAATCCATTATTTCACCATCGCAGCATGGTTTTGTTCAGAATCGATCAACCTCGACGAACTTATTAGAATTTTCATCCCTAGTCAATGAAAGCTTTTTAAAGAAAATGCAAACAGATGTTATATACACTGATTTCAGTAAGGTATTTGACTCTGTTCAGCATGACATCTTGCTTCAAAAGCTTGACCAATTGGGATTTTCTCCAAAACTTCTATTTTGGATTGCTTCCTATTTAAAGGGTAGAACCCAAAGAGTTCTGTTGAGAACATCTATTTCGAAGGTCATATTTGTCTCTTCGGGTGTTCCTCAGGGTAGTCACTTGGGCCCTCTACTTTTCTCCCTATTTATAAATGACCTTCCCAGCTGTATTTCTTACTCTAGGATATTTATGTATGCAGATGATGTAAAGCTCTGTCTCTCATACAAGAACTCAATAGATCATCTACGCCTACAGGAAAATATCCTTTCAAAATTGGTGTAAAGCTAATCAGTTGCATCTAAATTGTTGTAAGTATATGACAATGACTTTCGCTCGTACCAATCCATTTTTTGCTGATTACACAATCAACAATGTGTCCTTGCAACGTATTTCTACAATCAAAGATCTCGGTGTGCTCTTTGACTATAAACTTAGATTCAATACCCATATTCTAACCATCGTTAATGAAGCCAAAAGTGTACTTGGTTTTATTAAACGATGGTCTAAAGAGTTTAATGATCCGTTTGTCACTAAACTTCTTTTTGTCTCGCTGGTACGTCTTATTTTAGAATATTGTTCTATTATATGGTCGCCACAGCAGAAATTGTATCAGGACCATATTGAATCGGTTCAGAAGCAATTTCTTCTTTTTGCCTTGCGCAATCTAAACTGGGATGGTAACCTTCGTCTACCGTCTTATCGTAGTAGGCTTCTTCTTTTGGATCTTCCATCGTTAATCAATCGTAGAATAGTATTATTGGGTATTACTTTTCTACATAAGTTGATTAACGGTAGTATTGATTCGCCTTCTCTTCTATTTCAAGTCAATTTCCTAGTTCCTTCACGTGCTTCTCGTCACTTCTGTCCTCTTTATTTACCTATATGTAACTGTAACTATTCCTTGTACAGTGCGTTTCGTGTTCTATGTACTAAGTACAATACTTATTTTCATGTATTTAGTTCTGAACTCTCTTTTTCCTTAATAAAATCTTCTCTTTTAGCATATTTCAGAGAAATCACACACACACCACAGTTGTGAGAATGCAATTCTCTATGCAATTCTCCTTACTTGTGTAGTGATTTCTCTTATCGTATTTTACTTTATAAGATTTTTATTTTTTCTTATATTTTTATAACCTTTTTTTTAACTTCTTCTATCTTGCTTAGTTTCAATGATATCACTAACCATATCTGGCTGTGATTTGGGGCATAGCTCGTCGGTCCGGCAAATAAAACACTCCCATCGGGTTGGTGATATCATTGCTATATATTGTTAGTATTAGGCATTTTATTTTTCCTGCTCTGTTTATAATTTTTAATTTTGTAATTTGACTCACGAACGTAGTCAATTTTCTTTATATAAAATAAAATAAATAAAAGAACAAAAAGAAGAAAAAGAAAAAGAGGAAGACGATGAATAATAATAATAATAAGAAGAAGATTATGAACAAAAATAAGATAAAAAAGCAGAAAAAAAGAAAAGGAAGAAGAAGAGATAAAAGAAGAAGAAGAAGAAAAAGAAGAAGAAAAAGAAGATGAAGACGAAGAAAAAGAAGAAGAGAAATAAGAAAAGAAATAAGATGCGGAAGGAGAAAAAGAGGAACAGGAAGAAAAAGAAAAAGAAGAAGAGGAAGAGGAAGAGGAAAAGAAATAAGAAACGAAAGATGAGGAAGAGAAAAAGAAGATGTAGAAGTAGAAGAAGCAGAAAAAGAACATGAAGAAAAAAAGGAGGAGAAAGATGAAGGGAAGAAAGAAAAAGAATAAGAAAAAAAGGTGAGAATGAAGAGAAAGAGAAAGAACAAGAGATGAAAGAAGAAAACGGGAAAGAATAAAAAAAAGAAGAAGAAGAAGAAAAGAAGAAGAGGAAGATGAGGAAGAGAAAAAGAAGATGAAGCAGATGAAGAAGTAGAAGAAGCAGAACAATAAGACATAGAAGAGGAGAAGAAAAATTAGGAGAAGAAAAAACAAGAAGGAGAAAAAAAATAAAAATAATTGAAAGAGCAAGAAGGAGTGATGAAAGAAAAAAAAGAGAAAGAAGAAGAGTAAGAAAATGAAGAACAAAAGGAGAAGAAATAAGAAGAGGACAAAGAAGATGAAGAAATGGAAGAAGAAGAAGAGAACGAGAAGGAAGAAGAAGAAGGGGAAGAGAAAATAGAAGAAGATGAGGACAAAGAAAAAGATGAAGAAAAGGAAGGAAAAAAAAAGAAAAAAATATGAAGATGGAGAAAAAGGGAAAAAAGAAGATGAAGAAGAAGCAAAAAAAATGAAAAAGAAGAAAAAGAGCTAGAGAAAGAGCAAGAGTAAGAGCAAGAAAGAAGAGGAAGAGGAAGAAGAAGAGGAAGAAGGAGAAGCAGAAGAAGAAGACGAAGAAGAAGAGGAAGAAGAAGAGAGAGAACAAGAAGAAGAAAAAGAAGACGAAGAAAAGGAAGAAAAGAAAGAAGAAGAAGAAGAAGAAGAAGAAGAGGACAAAGAAGAAGATGTAGAAAAGGAATAAGAAGAAGAAGAAAAAACTATAAAGAAGGAGAAAAAGGAAAAAAGAAGGTGAAGAAGGAACAAAAGAGATGAAAAAGAAGAGAAAGAGCAAGAAAGAAGAAGAAGAAGAGAAAGAAGACGAAGAAGAAAAAGACGAAAAAAAGGAAGAGAGAAAGAGGAAGAAGAAGAAAAAGAAGAAGACGAAGAAGAAGAGAAATAAGTTGAGGAAGAAGATAAAGAAGAGAAAGAGGAGGAAGAAAAGGAAGAGGAAAGGCAGCAGGAAGAGGAAGAGGAATATGTAGAAGAGGGAGAAGAAGAAGAAGAGGAAGCACAAAAAGAAAACGAAGAAGAAGAAGAGAAAGAAGAAACGAAAGATGAGGAAGAGAAAAAGAACATGAAGAAGTAGAAGAAGCAGAAAAAGAAGATGAAGAAAAAAAGGAGGAGAAAGATGAAGAGAAAAAGGAAGTAGAAGAAGAAAAAAAGATGAGAAAGATGAGAAAGAAGAGAAAGAGAAAGAAGAAGAGTAAGAAGATAAAGAGGAGAAAGAAAAAAATAGAAGAAATAAGAAGAGGACAAAGAAGATGAAGAAATGGAAGAAGAAGAAGAGAACCAGAAGGAAGAAGAAGAAGAGAACGTGAAGAAAGAAGAAGAAGAGGACAAAGAAGAAGATGAAGAAAAGGAAGAAGAAAAAGAAGAAAAAATATGAAGAAGGAGTAAAAGGGAAAAAAGAAGAAGAAGCAAAAGAGATGAAAAAGAAGAAAAGAGCAAGAGAAAGAGCAAGAAAGAAGAAGAAGGGCAAGAAGACGAAGAAGACGAAAAAAAGGAATGTAGAAAGAGGAAGTGCAAGAAGAAGAAGAAGAAGAAGACGAAGGAGAAGATGAATTAAAGGAAGAAAAAGAAGAAAAAGAAGATGAAGAAAAAGAAGATGAAGAAAAAGAAGAGGAAAAAGAAGATGAAGAAGAGGATATACGGGAAAAGAAAAGGAATAAGAATAAGGAGAATAAGAGGAAAAAGATGAAGAAACGGAAGATGAATAGGAAGATGAATAAGAAGCGAGAGAAGAAGAGGAAGAAGGAGAAGCAGAAGGAGAAGCAGAAGAAGAAGACGAAGAGGAAGAGGAACAAGTAGAGAGAGAACAAGAAGAAGAAAATGAAAAAGAGAAAAAGACGAAGAAAAGGAAGAGAAGAAAGAAGAAGAAGAGGACAAAGAAGAAGATAAAGGAAAGGAAGAAGAAGAAGAAGAAAAAAACTATGAAGAAGGAGGAAAAGGAAAAAATGAAGGTGAAGAAGAAACAAAAGAGATGAAAAAGAAGAGAAAGAGCAAGAAACAAGAAGAAGAGAAAGAAGTCGAAGAAGAGGAAGACGAAAAAGGGAAGGGAGAAAGAGGAAGAAGAAGAAGAAAAAGAATATGAAGACGAAGAAAAAGAAGAAGAAGAGAAATAAGATAAGGAAGGAGAAAAACAGGAACAGGAGGAAGAAGAAAAAGAAGAAGAAGAGGAAGTGGAATGTGTAGAAGAGGGAGAAAAAGAAGAAGAGAAAGATGACACGAAAGATGAGCAAGAGAATAAGAAGATGAAGAAGTAGAAGAAGCAGAAAAAGAAAATGAAGGAAAAAAGGAGGAGAAAGATGAAGAGAAGAAAGATCAAGAAAAAGAAATGAAAATGAAATTAAAAGAAGAGAAAGAACAAGAGATGAAAAAAAAAAAACAGAAAGAAGAAGAGAAAGAAGATGAGAAAGAAGACGAAGAAGAGGAATAAAAAGATGAAGAAGAGGAAGAGCAAAAAGAGAAGGAAGAAGAAGAAGAAGAGGACAAAGAAAAAAATAAAGAAATGGAAGAAAAAGAAGAAGAAGAAAAAAAATATGAAGAAGTAGAAAAAGGAAAAAAGGAGATGAAGAAGAAGCAAAACAGATGAAAAAGAAGAGAAACAGCAAGAGAAAGAGCAAGAAAAAAATAAGAGGAAGAAGGAGAAGCAGAAGTAGAAGACGAAGAAGAAGAGGAAGAAGACGAGAGAGAAGAAGAAGAAGAAAATGAAGACGAAGAAAAAAAGAAGAGGGGAAATAAGAAGAGAAAGAAGATGAGGAAGAGAAAGAAGACGAAGAAGAGGATAAAGAAGAAGCGGGAGAGAAATAGGAAAAGGAAGAGGAATATGAAGAAAAGAAAGGAGAAGAAGAAAAGGAAGAAGAATATGATGAAGAAGAACAAGAGAAAGAAGAAGAAAAAAAGAAAAGGAAGAAGAATAGATAAAAGAAGAAGAAGAAGAAAAAAAAGATGAAGACGAAGAAAAAGAAGAAGAAGAGAAATAAGGACAGAAATAGGATGAAGAAGATGAGAAATAAGAAGAAATAGAAGATTAAGACGAAGAAAAAGAAGAAGAAGAGAAATAAGAAAAGAAATAAGATAAGGAAGGAGAAAAAGAGGAACAGGAGGAAAAAGAAGAAGAGGAAGAGGAATGTATAGAAGTGGGAAAAGTAGAAGAAGAAAAAGAAGAAACGAAAGATGAGGAAGAGAAAAAGAAGATGAAGAAATAGAAGAAGCGGAAAAAGAAGATAAAGAAAAAAGGAGGAGAAAGATGAAGAGAAGAAGGAAGTAAAAAAGATGAGAAAGAAGAGAAAGAGAAAGAACAAGAGATGAAAGCAAAAATATAGAAAGAATAAGAGAAAAAAGAAAAGAGAAAGAAGAAGAGGAAGACAAAGAAGAAGAAGAAAAGAAGAAAAAAAGGAAGATGGGGAAGAGAAAAAGAAGATGAAGAAGTAGAAGAAGCAGAAAAAGAAGATGAAGGAAAAAAGGAGGAAAAAGATGAAGAGAAGAAAGAACAATAAAAAAAATTTAAATAAAAAGAAGAGAAAGATCGAGATATGAAACAAGAAAAAGGGAAAGAAGATGATAAAGAAGATAAAGAAGAGGAGGAATAAAAAGATGAAGAAGAGGAGGAATAAAAAGAGAAGAAATAAGAAGATGAAGAAGAGGACAGAGAAGAAGATGTAGAAAAGGTAGAAGAAGAAAAAGAATATGAAGAACTAGAAGAAGAAGCGAAAGAGAAGGAAGAAGATGCAAAAGAAATTGAAGATGTGAAAGTTGAAGAAGAAGAAGAAAAAGAAGAGAAGACATAAGAAGAAGAAGTGGACAAAGACGAAGATGAAAAAATGGAAGAAAAAGAAACAAAAATATGAAGAAGTAGAAAAAGGAAAAAAGGAGATGAAGAAGAAGCAAATCATATGAAAAAGAAGAGAAACAGCAAGAGAAAGAGCAAGAAAGAACAAGAAGAGAAAGAAGAAGGGAGAAAGGGGAAGAACAAGACGAAGAAGAAGACGACGAAGGAGAAGATGAAGGAGAAGGAGAAGGTAGAAGAAGAAGAGAAAATAGAGGAAGAAAAAGAAGATGAAGACGAAGAAAAAAGAAAAGGAGAAATAAGAAGAGAAACAAGATGAGGAAGAAGAAGAAAAGGATGAGGAAGAGGAAAAGGAAGAGGAATGTAAAGAAAAGGAAGAAGAAGAAGATAAATGCGAAGAAGGAGAAGAGGAACCAGAAGAGGAAGCTGAATAACAAAAAGAAGCAAAAGAAGAAGAGGGAAAAAAAAGACGAAGAAGACAAATAAGAAAAAAAATAATAAAAAGAAAAAGATGATGAAGAAGAAAAAGAGAAAAAAGAAGAAAAAAGAAAAGGAAGAAGAAGAGATAAAAGAAAAAGAAGAAAAATAAGATGCAGAAGGAGAAAAAGGAAAAAAGAAGGTGAAGAATAAGCAAAAAAATGAAAAAAAAGGAGAAGGAGCAACAGAAAGAGCAAGAAAGAAAAAGAAGATTAAGAAGAAGAGAAAGAAGAAGGGGAAAAAGAATAAGACGAAAAAAAAAGTATGAGAAAACGAAGAGAAAAAAAAGATGAAGAAGAAAAAAAGAAGAAAAAGAAGAAGATGAAGACGAAGAAAAAAAGAAAAGGAGTAATAAGCAGAGAAAGAAGATGAGGAAGAAGAAGAAGGAGAAGAAGAGGAGGAGGAAGAAGAAGAAGAGGAGGAAGAAGAAGAAGAGGAAGAGGAAGGAGAAAGATAAAGAGAAGAAAGAACAAGAAGAAGAAAAAAAGATGGAAAGAAGAGAAAGAGAAAGAACAAGAGATGGAAGAAGTAAAGAGAAAGAATAGGAGAAAGAAGATGAGAAAGAAAAAGAGAAAAAAGAAGAGGAATAAGAAGATGAAGAAGAGGAAGAACAAAAAGAAAAGAAATAAGAAGAAGAAGAGGACAAAGAAGAAGATGAAGAAAAGGAAGAAGAAGAAAAAGAATGTGAAGAAGGAGAAGAAAAAGAAGAAGCGAAAGAGAAAGGAAAAGATGCAAAAGAAAGTGAAAGTGCGAAAGTTGAAGAAGAAGAGGAAGAGAAAAAAGAAGAAGAAGAAGAAGAAGAGGACAAAGAAGAAGATGAAGAAAAGCAAGAAGAAGAAACAAAATATGAAGAAGGAGAAAAAGGAAAAAAGATGAAGAAGAAGCAAAAGAGGTGAAAAAGAAGAGAAAGAGCAAGAAAGAGAAAGAGAAAGAAGAGAAAGAAGAAGAAGGAGAAGACGAAAAAGAGGAAGGGAGAAAGAGGAAGAAAAAAATTAAGAAGAAGACGAAGGAAAAGATGAATGAAAGGAAGAAGATAAAGAAGATGAAGAAGAAGCAGGGAATAACAAGCAAAAGAAGAAGAGGAAGAAGAAGAAGCAGAAGAAGAAGACGAAGAAAAAGAGAAAAAAGAAGAGAGAGAAGAAGAAGAAGACGAAGAAGAAGAAAAAGAAAAGGAAAAAAAAAGATGAAGACGAAGAAAAAAAGAAGAGGAGAAATAAAAAGAGAAAGAAAGTGAAGAAGAAGAAGAAGAAGAAACGGAAGAGCAAGAGGAAGAGAAAGAGAAATATGTAGAAGTGGGAGAAAAAGAAGAAGGGGAAGAACAAAGAGAAGACGAAGAAGAAGAGGAGAAAGAAGAAGAAATAAAGAAAAAGGAAGATAAGGAAAAGAAAAAGAAGATGAAGAAGTAGAAGAAGCGGAAAAATAAGATGATGGAAAAAAGGAGGAGAAAGATGAAGAGAAGAAAGAACAAGAAGAAGAAAGAAAAGATAGAACAAGAGATGAAAAAAGAAAAAGAGAAAGAAAATGAGAAAGAAGAAGAAGAAAAGGAATAAAATGATGAAGAAGAGGAAGAACAATAAGAGAAGAAATAAGGAGAAGAATAAGAAGAGGACAAAGAAGAAGATGAAGAAAAGGAAGAAGAAGAAAATGAATATGAAGAAAGAGAAGAAGAAAGAGAAGCGAAAAAGAAGGAAGAAGATGCAAAAGAAACTGAAGATGAGAAAGTTGAAGAAGAAGAAGAAGAGGAAGAGAAGAAATAAGAAGAAGAAGAAGAAGAGGAAAAGAAGAAGGAAGAAGAAGAAGAAGTGGAAAAGATGAGCGAAGAAGAAGTAGAAGACAAAGAAGAAGCTGAAGAAAAGGAAGAAGAAGAAATAAATATGAAGAAGGAGAAAAAGAAAAAAAGAAGATGAAAAAGAAGCAAAAGAGATGAAAAAGAAGAGAAAGAGCAAGAAGGAAAAAGAAGAGAAAAAAAAGAGAAAGAAGACGAAGAAGAAGAAGGCGAACAGAAACAAGGGAGAAAGAGGAAGAGCAAGAGGAAGAAATTGAAGAATACGAAGGAGAAGATGAATTAAAGGAAGAAGAATAAGAGAAAAAAGAAGATGAAGAAGAAGCGGATATAGGGGAAAAAAACGAAAAGGAAGTAGAATAAGGAGAATAAGAGGAAAAAGATGAAGAAACGGAAGATGAAAAGGAAAAGGAATAAAAAGCGAAAGAAGAAGAGGATGAAGGATAAGCAGAAGAAGAAGAGGAAGTAGTAGAAGAAAAAGAAGACGAAGACGAAGAAAACGAAAAAGAAGATGAAGACGCAGAAAAAGAAGATGAAGACGAAGAAAAAAAGAAGAGGAGAAATAAGAAGAAAAAGAAGATGAGGAAGAAGAAGAAGACAAATGCGAAGAAGGAGAAGAGGAACCAGAAGAGGAAGCAACTAACCAAAAACAAAAAAAAAGAAGAAGAGCAAAAAAAAAGACGAAAAGGAAAAATGAGAAGAATAATAATAATAAGAAGAAGAAGATGAATAAGAAAAAGAGAAAGAAGAAGAAAAAAAGAAAAAGAAGAAGAGATAAAACAAGAAGAATAAGAAAAAGAAGAATAAAACGAAGATGAAGACGAAGAAAAAGAAGAAGAGGAAGAAAAATAAGAAAAGATATAAGATAAGGAAGATGAAGAAGAGGAAGAACAAAAAAAAAGACGAAGAAGAAGACTAGAAAAAAGAAACGACAGATATGGAAGAGAAATAGGAGATGAAGAAGTAGAAGAAGCAGAAAAATAGGATGAAGAAAAAATGAGGAGAAAGATGAAGAGCAGAAAGAAGAAAAAGAGAAAGAAGATGGGAAAGCAGAAGAAGAGGAAGAGGAGGAAGAAGAGGAAGAGAAGGAAGAAGATAAAGAAAAAGGAAAGAAGAAGAGGAATAAAAAGGAGAAGAAGAGGAAGAACAAAAAGGGAAGACATAAGAAGTAGAATATAAGGACAAAGAAGAAGATGATAAAATAGAAGAAAAAGAAGAAGAAGAAGAGAACGAGAAGGAAGAGCGGTAGATGAAAGAGGAATAAGAAGCGAAAGAAGAAGAGGAAGAAGAAGAGAGAGAAGAAGAAGAAGAAAAAGAAGACGAAGACGAAGAAAAAGAAAAAGAAGATGAAGACGCAGAAAAAAAATATGAAGAAAAGGAAGAAGAAGGAGAAGAGAAAGAAGAAAAAGATAAATGCGAAGAAAGAGAAGAGCAACCAGAAGAGGAAGCAGAAGAACAAAAAGAAGAAAAAGAAGAAGAGGAAGAAAAAAGGAAGAAGAAGAAAAATAAGAAGAATAATAATAAAAAGAAGAAGATGATGAAGAACAAGAGAAAAAAGAAGAAAAATGAAAAAGAAGAGGAAATGATAAAAGAAGGAGAAGAAGAAGAAGAAAAGGAAGATAAAGAGGAAGAAAAGGAAGATGAAAACGAAGAAAAAGAAGAAGAGAAATAAAAAAAGAAATAAGATGAGGAAGAAGAAGAAGAGAAAGCTGAGGTAGAAGAAGAAGAAGAAGAAGAAGAAGAGCAAGAGGAAGAGGAATATGTAGAAGAGGGAGCAGAAGAAGAAGAGGAGGAGCAAAAAGAAGAAGAAGAAGAAACAGAGAAGGAAGAAACGAATGATGAGGAAGAGAAATAAAAGATGAAGAATGTGAAGAAAAAAGGAGGAGAAAGATGAAGAGAAGAAAGAAGAAGAAGAAGAAAAAAAGATGAGGAGGAAGAAACAGAGAAAGAAGAAGGTGCAGAAATTAAAGAAGAAGAAGAGAACGAGAAGGACGAAGAACGAAAAGAAAGTGAAGGAGAGAAAGAAGAAGAAGAAAAAGAGGAAGAGAAAAAAGAAAAGAAGAAGAAGAGGACAAAGAAGAAGGTGAAAAAAAGGAAGAAGAAGTAGAAGAGAAAGAAGAAGAAGATAAATGCGAAGAAGGAGAAGAGGAACCAGGAGAGGCATAAGAACAAAAAGAAGAAAAAGAAGAAGAGGAAAAAACAAAACGAAGGAGAAAAATAAGAAGAATAAGAATAATAAGAAGGAGATGATGAAGAAGAAAAAGAGAAAAAATAAAAAAAAAAAAAAAAGAAGAAGAAGAGATAAAACAAGAAGAAGAAGAAGAAAACGAAGATGAAGACGAAGAAAAAGAAGGTGAAGACGAAGAAAAAGAAGAAAGAGAGAAATAAGAAAAGAAATAAAATTACTAATGATGACGCCAGCATTAATTAAGTTTTAAGATCATCCCCCTTTTGTATACCTGAGGATTTATATCATCCAACATTAGAGGTTTCAATACCTATTTACTGTCCACCAATTTTTGCGCCCTCATCATCTAAAAGTAAATGTAATTTTCTTTTGCTTAATGATCTCATTAATGCAACAGATTGGGCTCCTTTATATGAGGCAGTTGATGAAAACTTAGCAGTTTCAACATTCTACAATACTTTAAATGCTATTCTAGACAAGTGTGTTCCTATGTGTCTTCCTAAATCTCTTTCTAATAAACGTCCCTGGTTCACTTCGACTCTTTCAACTCTAAAAAATTTTAAATCTAAATGTTTTAAAAAGTTCAAAAGTCGGGTTCGATAGTTGATTGATCTAAATACTCCTTAGCTAAGGATAATTTCAATATTTTAAACTCTCGTTGTTATGAGAATTACCTTATACGCTGTAAAAGGCAGTTTGCTCGTGATCCCAAAATATTTTATTCATTTGTAAATTTGAAGCGTAAATCTTCTGGGTTTCCATCCTCGTTTTTCCCAGGTTGTGACAGTACTGGCAATGATCAAGATACTTCAGATCTATTTGCAAAGTTCTTCTAATCCACTTATTCAACTGCCATTTCAGAAACCAATTCTTTTCCAATTTTAAAGCCTAACATATTGGGATTCTGTTTTGGATTGCTTCCTATTTAATGGGTAGAACCCAAAGAGTTCTGTTGAGAACATCTACTTCGAAGGTCATATTTATCTCTTCGGGTGTTTCTCAGGGTAGTCACTTGGGCCCTCTACTTTTCTCCCTATTTATAAATAACATTCCCAGCTATATTTCTTACTCTAGAATATTCATGTATGCAGATGATGTAAAACTCTGTCTCTCATACAAGAACTCAATAGATCATCTACGCTTACAGGATTATCTTATATCCGTAGGAAGAAAAAGAAGAGGAAGAAAAATAAGAAAAGAAATAAAATAAAGAAGAAGCAGAAGAGGAAGGGGAGCAAGGAGAAGAACAAGAGCAAGAGGAAGAGGAATATGTAGAAGAGGAAGAAGAAGAAGAAAAGGAAAAACAAAAAGAAAACGAGAAAGAAGTAACGAAAGATGAGGAAGAGAAATAGAAGATGAAGAAGTAGAAAAAGCAGAAAAAGAAGATGAAGAAGAAGAGAAAAAACATGAAGAAGAGGATATAGGGGAAAAGGAAAAGGAAAAGAGAAAAGAATAAGGAGTATAAGAGGAAAAATATGAAGAAACGGAAGATGAAAAGGAAGGGGAAAAAGAAATGAAAGAAGAAGAGGAAGAAGAAAAAGCAGAAGATGAAGATGAAGAAGAAAAGGAAGACGAAGACGAAGAAAAAGCAGATAAAGACGAAAAAAAGTAGATGATGGCGAGGAAAAAAAAGAAGAGGAGAAATAAGAAGAGCAACAAGGTGAGGAAGAAGAAGAAGAAGAAGCCAAATACGAAAAAGGGAAGAGGAACCAGAAGAGGAAGCAGAAGAAGAAAAAGAAGTAAAAGAAGAAGAGGAAAAAAAATAACGAAGAATAATAATAAGAAGACGCAGATGATGAAGAAAAAAAAGAGAAAGAAGAAGAAAAAAAGAAAAAGAAATAGAAGAGATAAAACAAGAAGAAGAAGAAGAAGACGAAGAAGATGAGTAAGAAAAAGAAGAAGAAGAGGAAAAGAAAGAGGAATATGAAGAAAAGGAAGAAGAAGAATAAGATAAATGCGAAGAAGGAGAAGTGGAAGCAGAAGAACAAAAAAAAAAAGAAGAGGCAGAAAAAAAGGCGAAAAAGAAAAATAAGAAGAAAAATAATAATAAGAAGAAAATGATGAAGAAGAAAAAAGAAAGAAAAAGAAAAAAATAAAAAGAAGAGGAACTGATAAAAGAAGGAGAAGAAGAAGAAGAAAAGGAAGATGAAAACGAAGAAAAAGAAGAAGAAGAGAAATATGAACAGAAATAAGATGAGCAATAAGATAAAGAAGAAGAAGAAGATGAGGAAGAGAAGGAAAAAGAAAAAGAAGAATAGAAAGTGCAAGAGGAAGAGGAAGAGGAATATGTAGAAGAGGGAGAAGAAGATGAAGAGGAAGAACAAAAAGAAGTCGAAGAAGAAGAGATAGAAGAAACGAAAGATGGGCAAGAGAAATAAAAGATGAAGAAGTAGAAGAAGCAGATAAAGAAGATGAAGAAAAAAGGAGGAGAAAGATGAAGAGAAGAAAGAACAAGAAGAAACAAAGATGAGAAAGAATATAATGAGAAAGAACAAGAGCTGAAAACAGAAAGAGAAAGAATAAGAGAAAGAAGAAGAAGAAAATGAAGATGAGGAAGAGAAAAGGAAAATTAAGAATTAGAAGAAGCAGAAAAAGAAGATGGGGAAAAAGGAGGAGAAAGATGATGAGAAGAAAGAACAAGAAGAAGAAAAAAAGATAAAAAGAAAAGAAAGAGAAAGAACAAGAGATGAAAGAAGAAAAAGAGAAAGAAGATGAAAAAGAACGAGAGGAGGAATCAGAAGAGAAAAAAAGGGAAAGAAGAAGAGGAATAAAAAGATGAAGAAGAGAAAGAACGAAAAGACAACAAAAAAGAAGAAGAAGAAGAGGACAAGGAAGAAGATGAAGAAATAGAAGAAGAAAAAGAAGAAGAAAAGAACGAGAATGAAGAAGAACGAAAAGAAAAAGAAGATAAAGAAAAAGAAGAAGAAGAAGAGGAAAAGAAGAAAGAAGAAGAAGAATAGGACAATGAAGAAAAAAGGAGAAGAATAGGAGGACAAAGAAGAAGATGAAGAAAGGGAAAAGGAAGAAGAAAAAAATATGAAGAAGGAGAAAAAGAAAGAAAAGAAGATGATGAAGAAGCAAAAGAGATAAAAAAAAAGAGAAAGAGCAAGAAAGAAGAAGAAGAAATAGAAGAAGAGAAAGAAAACGAAGAAGAAGAAGACGAAAAAAGAAAGGGAGAATGATGGAAGAACAAAAAGAAAAAGAAGAAAAAGACGAAGGAGAAGATGTATTGAAGGAAGAAAAAGAGAAAAAAGAAGATGAAGAAGGAGAGGATATAAGGGAAAAGGAAAAGGAAATGGAAGAAGAAAAAGGAGAATAAGAGGAAAAAGATGAAGAACCGAAAGATAAAATGGATGAGGATTAAGAAGCGAATAAAGAAAAGGAGGAAGGAGAAGCAGAAGAAGAAGAGGAGGAATAATAGAGAGAAGAGGAATATGAAGAAAGGGAAGAAGAAGGAGAAGAGAAAGAAGAAGAAGATAAATGTGAAAAAGGAGAAGAGGAACCAGAAGAGGAAGCAGAAGAAAAAAAGAAGAAAAAGAAGAAGAGAAAGAAAAAAAGACGAAGAAGAAAAATAAGAAGAATAATATTAAGAAAAGAAGAAGATGATGAAGAAGCAAAAGAGAAAGTAGAAGAAAGAAGAAAAAGAAGTGATAAAAGAAGAAAAAGAGGAAGAAGAAGAAAAAGTAAATGATAGGAAAGAAGAAGAAGAGGAAAAGCTAGAGGATGAGGAAGAGGAATATGTAGAAGAGGGAAAAGAAGAAGAAGATATAGAAGAAATGAAAGATGAGCAAGAGAAATAATATATGAAGAAGTAGAAGAAGCGGAAAAACAAGATAAAAAAAAGGAGGAGAAAGATTAAGAGAAGAGAGAAGAAGAAGAAGAAAAAAGATAAGGATGAAGAGAAAGAAAAAGAGATGAAAGAAGAAAAAGAGAGAGAATAAGGGAAAGAAGAAGACAAAGAAGAAGAAGAAAAGGAAGATGAGGAACAGAAAAAGAAGATGGAGAAGTAGAAGAAGCAGAAAAAGAAGGTGAGGAAAAAAAGGAGAAGAAAAATGATGAGAAGAAAGAACAAGAAGACGAAAAAAAGATAAAAAGAAGAGAAAGAGAAAGAACAGGAGATGAAAGAGAAAGAAGATGAGATAGAAGGACAAGAATAAGAAGAGAATATACGGGAAAAGGAAAAGAAAGAAGAATAAGGAGTATAAGAGGAAAAAGATGAAAAACGGAAGCTGAAAAAAAAGAGGAATAAGAAGTGAAAGAAGAAGAGAAAGAAGGAGAAGAAGCAAAAGAAGCGAAAGAGAAGGAAGAAGATGCAAAAGAAAGTGAAGATGAAAAATGAATAAGAAGAAGAAGAAGAAGAAGAGAAGAAAGAAGAAGAAAAAGAAGAAGAAGAGGACAAAGAAGAAATGAAGAAATAGATGAAGAAAAAGAAGAAGAAGAGAACGAGAAGACAGTGAAGAAAAAGAAGAGAAAAAAGAAGAAGAAGAGGAAAAGAAGAAAGAAAAATAAGAAAAAGAGTACAAACAAGAAGATGAAGAAAAGCAAAAAGAAGAAGAAAAAAAAATATGAAGAAGGAGAAACAGAAAGAAAAGAAGATGAAGAAGAAGCAAAAGAGATAAAAAAGAAGGAAGAAAAAAGACGAAGTAGGAAAATAAGACGAATAATAAGAAGAAAAAGAGAAAATAGAACAAAAAACGAAAAAGAGAAGAAGAGATAAAAAAAGAAGAAAAAAAAGATGAAGACGAAGAAAAAGAAGAGAAATAAGAAAAGAAATAAGATGAGGAAGAAGAAGAAAAAGAAGAGGAAGAAGAAGGGGAATATATAGAAGAGGTGAAAAAGAAGAAGAGGAAGAACAAAAAGACGATGAGGAAGAGAAGAAGAAGATGAAGAAGTAGAAGAAGCAGAAAAAGAAGATTAAGAAGAAGAGGAAGAGAAAGATGAAGAGAAGAAGAAGAAGAAAAAAAGATAAGAAAGAGAAAAAACAAGAGATAAAAGAAGAAAAAGAGAATGAATCAGAAATAGCAGAAGAACACAAGAAGAAAAAGAGAAAAAAGAAGAAAAAACGAAAAAGTGAAGAAGAGATAAAAGAAGAAGAAAAAAAAGATGAAGACGAAGAAAAAGAACAGAAATAAGAAAAGAAATAAGATGAGGAAGAAGAAGAAAAAGAAGAGGAAGAAGAAGGGGAATATGTAGAAGAGGTGAAAAAGAAGAAGAGGAAGAACAAAAAGACGATGAGGAAGAGAAGAAAAAGATGAAGAAGTAGAAGAAGCAGAAAAAGAAGATTAAGAAGAAGAGGAGGAGAAAGATGAAGAGAAGAAGAAGAAGAAAAAAAGATAACAAAAAGAAAAAACAAGAGATAAAAGAAGAAAAAGAGAATGAATCAGAAATAGAAGAAGAGAAAGGAGAAGACGAAGAAGAAGAACACAAAGAAAAAGAAGAAAAAGAAGATGAGGAAGAGAAAAAGAAGATGAAGAAGTACACGAAGCAGAAAAAGAAGATTAAGAAGAAGAGGAGGAGAAAGATGAAGAGAAGAAAGAAGAAAGAAGAAGAAGAAGAAAAAAAGATAAGAAAAAGAAAGAATAAGAGAGGAAAGAAGAAAAAGACAAAGAAGAAGATGAGAAAGAAGAAGAAGATGAAGAAATTAAAGAAGAAGAAGAAAAAGAGATTAAGAAGGAAGAAGAACGAAAAGAAAGTGAAGAAAAAGAAGAGAAAGAAGAAGAAGAAGAAGAATAAGAAGAAAAAGAGAAGAAAGAAGATGAAGAAGAAGAGGACAAAAAAGAAGATGAAGAAAAGGAAGAAGAAGAAGAAAAAAAAATAAGAAGCAGAAAAATAAAAAAAAGAAGATGAAGAAGAAGCAAAAGAGATGAAAAAAAGAGAAAGAGCAGGAGAAACAGCAAGAAAGAAGAGAAGAGAAGGAAGAAGAAGAAGAAGACGAAAAAGAAAAAGGGAGAAAGAAAAAGAACAAGAAGAAAAAGAAGAAGAAGGCGAAGGCGAAGATCAATTAAAGGAAGAAGAAGAAGAAGATGACGAAGAAGAGCAAAAAGAAGAAGAAGAAACAGCAGTTATAGGGGAAAAGGAAGGAGAATAAGGAGACTAAGAGGAAAAACATGAAGAAACGGAAGATGAAAAGGAAGAGGAATAAGAAGCGAAAGAAGAAGAGGAAGAAGGAGAAGCAGAAGAAGAAGACGAAGACGAAGACGAAGAAAAAGAAGAAGACAAAGAAGATGAAGATGAATATAAAAAAGAAGAGGAGAAATAAAAAGAGAAAGAAGATGAGGAAGATGAAGAAGCAGTAGAGCAGAAGAGGAAGCAGAAGAACAAAAAGAAAAAAAAGAGAAGGAAGAAGGAAAAAAGACAGAGAAGAAGAAGTGATAAAAGGGGGAGAAGAAGAATAACAAGAAGAAAAAGAAAAAGAAGATGAAGAGAAATAAGAAAAGAAATAAGATGAGGCAGAAGAAGAAGAGGAAGAGCAAGAGGAAGAGGAAGAGTAATATGTAGAAGAGGGAGAAGAAGAAGAAGAATAAGAAGATGAAGACGAAGAAAAAAAGAAGAGGAGAAATAAAAAGAGAAAGAAGATAAGGAAGAAGAAGAAAAAGAAGAGGAAGAGGAGGAAGAAGAAGAAGACGAAGAGGAAAAGGAAGAGGAAGAGAAAAGGGAAGAGGAATATGTAGAAGAGGGAGAAGAAGAAAAAAGGGAAGAACAAAAAGAAGACGAAGAAGAAGAAGAGAAAGAAGAAACGAAATATGAGGAGGAGAAAAAGAAGATGAACAAGTGGAAGGATCAGAAAAAGATGATAAAGAAGAAGAGGAGGAGAAAGATGAATAGAAGAAATAACAAGAAAAAGAAAAAAAGATAAAACGATGAGAAAGACAAAGAACAAGAGATAAAAGGAGAAAAAGAGAACGAAGGTGAGAAAGAAGAATAAGAGGAAGAAGAGGAAGACGAAGAATAGAGAGAAGAAGAGAAAGAAAAAGAGAAAGAAGAAGAGGAATAAGAAGCTGAAGAAGAGGAAGAACAAAAAGAAAAGAAATAAGAAAAAGAGGACAAATAAGAAGATGAAGAAAAGGAAGAAGAAGAAAAAGAATATGAAGATGGAGAAGAAGAAGAAGCGAAAGAGAAGGAAGAAGATGCAAAAAAAAGTGAAGAAGAAAAAGTTGAAGAAGAAGAAGAGGAAGAAAAGAACGAAGAAGAAGAAGAAGAAGAAAAAAAGATGAGAAAGAGAGAGAACAAGAAGAAAAAGAGAAAGAAGAAGAGAAAGAAGATTGGAAAGAAGATGAGATAGAAGAAGTAGAGGAAGAGGAGGAAGAAGACGAAGAGACAAAAGAAGAGAAAGAAAAAGAGAAAGAAGAAGAGGCATAAGAAGCTGACGAATAGAAAGAACACAAAGAGAAGAAATAAGAAGAAGAGGACAAAGAAAAAGATAAAATAATGGAAGAATGAGAAGAAGAAGAGAACGAGAAGGAAGAACAAAAAAAGAAAGTGATAAAAAAGAAGAGAAAGAAGAAGAAGAAGAGAAAGACAAGAAAGAAGAAGAAGAAGGAGAGGACAAAGAAGAATATGAAGAAAAGGAAGAAGAAGAAGAAGAAAATAATATGAAGAAGGAGAAAAATGAAAAAAAGAAGATGAAGAAGCAAAAGAGATGAAAAACAAGTGAAGGAGCAAGAGAAAGAGCAAGAAAGAAGAAGAAGAGAAAGAGGAAGAACAAGAAGAAGAAGACGAAGGAGAAGATGAATTAAAGGAAAAAGAAAAAGAAGTAAAAGAAGATGAAGAAGAAGAAGAGAAAAAAGAAGAAGAAGAAGAAGCAGAAGAAGAGGATATAGGGGAAATGGAAAAGGAAGAAGAATAAGGAGAATAAGAGGAAAAAAATGGAGAAACGGAAGATGAAAAGAAAGAGGAATAAAAAGACAAAGAAGAAGAGGAAGAAGAGGAGAGAGAAGAAGAAGAAGAAAAAGAAGATGAAGACAAAGAAAATGAAGAAAATAAAAAGATGAAGGCGAAGAAAAAAAGAAAGGGAGTAATAAGAAGAGAGAGAAGATAAGGAAGCAGAAGAAGAAGAAAAGGAAAAAGAGGAAGAGTGAAAGAGGAAGAACAAGAAGAAGAAAAAGACGAAGGAAAAGATAAATTAAAGAAAGAAGAAGAAGAATAAAAAAAAGATGAAGAAGAAGAAGAATAAAAACAAGTAAGGAAACTCTAGTCGGAGGTGCCCGACTAGGAAATACCCTGAACCCCGCCTATCGGCGGCTTTAAATGCACTTCAAAGCTTATATATAATTTTAAATTAAATTAAAAAATTAAAAAAAAAAAAGATTAAGTAACTTGCATAAAAAAACGTTTTGACGTCAGCTTAAAGAATCGAACCCGAGACTTTATGTCGACGATCATCGCTTCTATCAACACAGTCGTTGCAATACATAAGAGTGAGATAGCGAATTCCTAAGTACAGTTATTGAGCTACTGAGCTGCTGCTACTGAGCTGCTGCTACTGAGCTGCTGCTACTGAGCTGCTGAACTTCTGCTGAAAATTCATCCCCAATTTGTCTTTGTTGTTGTTGTTATGAATTCTTCGAATTTTCTAGAGCTTCTGCTGCTGTTGCCATGCGCGTGTGTACGTAAACGTTTGGTAAACGTTTCGTTTAATAACATAATGCATTTCATCTATTCATATGTACATTATATTGACCTTATTTAAGTTATATCAATGTTACTCTTATTTTATATATATGTAAATATATACAGTATGTACATGTGTACATACATATGTATGTATATTGCAAGCAACGCATACATACACACGCACACGCATACGCTCTGCTAACTGCGCAGTTTACTCAGCGACTGCGTTGCGCCAATATGTGCATGTTATGGGAAACTAAATACTTAATAACTTTTTTTGTAGATCGACTTTCTTAATCAAACTTGCGCAGCATAATTATATCATTCATATGCGTGTATGTGCAGAAGCACAAGTCTCTAGTATTTGAAATAAGCGGTTTGAAAATTTGGGCGAAGGGGGCGTGGCATCCAAAATTTAACAAAAATCAAAACTGTATAAAAGTCCCATTAAGCTAAATACAAGATTTGGAGTCTCTAACTATCAAGATATAGAAGATATTATTTTAAAACTGAAAATCGATTTCGTTTTTAATCGATAAAAAAATAACGAGAAGAGTTATCGAATTTCTAAAACAAACTCGACCTGCGCGTGATATACACGAATCTATAAAAAAAATCAAGTTTCTAGTTATTATAGGTTCTGAGATCCACGCGTTCAAACATACGGTCAGACGGACAGACGGACAGACAGACAGACGCACAGGGGTCAATCGACTCGGCTTGTCGTCCTGATCAAGAATATATATACTTTATGGGGTCTGCCACGCCTCCTTCTGCCTGTTACACACATTTGGGCTGCAACAAAACCATTATACCCTGATTACCCATTTGTAATGGGTTCAGGGTATAAAAAGATGAAGAAGAAGAGGAGGAGAAAGATGAATAGAAGAAAGAACAAGAAGAAGAAAAAAAGATAAAACGATGAACGAGAAGAACAAGAGATGAAAGAAGAAAAAGAGAAAGAAGGAGAGAAAGAAGATGAGAAAAAAGAAGAAAAGTAAAAAGAAGAAGGGAGAGAAGAAAAGAAAGAAAAAGAGAAAGAAGAAGAGGAAGAGGGAGAAGTATGCGAAAAAGAAGAAAAAGAAAATGAGGAAGAGAAAAAGAAGATGAAGGACAAAGAATAGGATGAAGAAAAGGAAGAAAAAGAATAAGGAGGAGAAGAAGAAGAAGAAGCGAAAGAGAAGGAAGAATATGTAAAAGAAAGTGAAGAAGAGAAAGTTGAAGAAGAAGAAGAAGAGGAAGAGAAGAAAGAAGAAGAAGGAGAAGACGAAGCAAAGGAAGAAGAAGAAGAAGAAGAACCAAATATGAAGAATAAGAAAAAGGAAACAAAAGATGAAGAAAAAGCAAAAGAGATGAGAGAAGAGAAAGAGCAAGAGAAAGAATAAGACAGAAGAAGAAGAGAAAGAAGAAGAATAAGAAGACGAAAAGGGGAAGGGAGAAAGAGGAAGAAGAAGAAGAAGAAGAAGACGAAAGAGAAGATGAATTGAAGAAAGAAGCAGAAGATGAAAGAGAAGATGAAGAAGAAGAAGAAAAAAATGAAGAAGAAGAAGAAGATTATATAGAGGAAAGGGAAAAGGAAAAGGAAAAGGAAAAGGAAGAAGAATAAGGAGAATAAGAGGAAAAAGATGAAGAAACGGAAGATGAAAAGGAAGAGGAATAAAAAGCGAGAGAAGAAGAGGAAGAAGGAAAAGGAAAAGAAGAAAAAGAAGATGAAGACGAAGAAAAAAGACGAATACGAAGAAAAAGAAGAAGAAAAAGAAGATGAGGACGAAGGTAAAGAAGAAGAAGAGAAATAAGAAAAAAAATAAGATGAGCAAGAAGAAGAATAGGGAGTGGAGGAAGAAGAAGAGGCAGATGAGCAAGAGCAAGAGCAAGAGGAAGAGGAAGAGGAATATGTAGAAGAAGACGAAGAAGAAGAAGAAGAGAAAGAAAAAACGAAAGATGAGGAAGAGAAAAGGAAGATGAAGAAGTACAAGAAGAAAGGAAAGAGAAGATGAAGGATAAACTGAGGAGAAACATGAACAGAAGAAAGAAGAGAAGAAGAAAAAAGATAAAAAGATGAGAAAGAGAGAGAACAAGAGATGAAAGAAGAAAAAGAGAAAGAACATGAGAGAGAAGAAGAAGAGGAAGAGGAGGAAGAGGAAAAAGAGAAAGAAAGAGAGAAAGAATATGAGGAATAAGAAGATGAAGAAGAGGAAGAACAAAAAGAGAAGAAATAAGAAGAAGAAGAAGAGCACAAAGAATAAGATAAAGAAAAGGAAGAAGAACACGAATATCAAGAAGGAGAAGAAGAAGAAGAAGCGAAAGAGACGGAAGAAGATGCAAAAGAAAGTGAAGAAGAGAACGTTAAAGCAGAAGAAGAAGAAGAAGAGGACAAAGAAAAAGATGAAGAAATGGAAGAAGAAGATGAAAAATAAGAAGAAGAAGAGAACGAGAAGGAAGAAGAACGAAAAGAAAGTGAAGAAAAAGGACAGAAAGAAGAAGAAGAACAAGAGGAAGAGAAGAAAGAAGAAGATGAAGAGGGCAAAAGAAGAAGATGAAGCAAAGGAAGAAGAAGAAGAAGGCACAAAATATAAAGAAAGGGAAAAAGGAAAAAACGGAGATGAAGAAGAAGCAAAAGAGATGAAAACGAAGAGAACGAGCAAGAAAGAAGAAGAAGAGAAAGAAGAAGAGGATATAGGGGAAAATGAAGAAGAATAAGGAGAGTAAAAGGAAAAAGATGAAGAAACGGAAGATAAAAAGGAAGAGTAATAAGAAGCGAAAGAAGAAGAGGAAGAAGAAGAAGCAGAAAAAGACGACGAAGAAAAAGAGGAAAAAGAAGAGAGAGAAGAAGAAGAAGAAAAAGAAAACGAAGACGAAGAAAAAGAAGATGAAGACGAAGAAGAAAAGAAGAGGAGAAATAAGAAGAGAAAGAAGATGAGGATTAAGCATTTCCCATAACACGCACATATTGGCGCAGCGCAGTCGCTGAGTAAACTGCGCAGTTAGTAGAGCGTATGCGTGTGCGTGTGTATGTATGCGTACCTTGCAATATACATACATATGTATATATACATATGTATGTATGTACATACTGTACATATTTACATATATATAAAATAAAAATAACATTGATATAATTTAAATAAAGTCAATATAATATACATATGTATGTATGTATAGATCAAATCTATTATGTTATTAAACGAAACGTTTACCAAACGTTTACGTACACACGCGCGTGGCTACAGCAGCAGAAGCATCTAGAAAGTTCGAAGAATTCATAACAACAACAAAGACAAATTGGGGATGAATTTTAAGTAGAAGTTCAGCAGCTCAGTAGCAGTGGCTCAGAAGCTCAATAAGTTTACTTAGGAACTAGCTATCTCACTCTTATGTACTGCAACGGCTGTGTTGGTAGAAGCGATGATCGCCGACATAAAGTCTCGGGTTCGATTCTCTAAGCTGACGTCGACTTATTTTTTTTCAAGTTACTTAATCTTTTTTTTTTTAATTCTTTAATTTAATTTGAAATTATCTAAAATTATATTATATAAAATTATATTATACAGACAGTCGGACAGGGCTCAATCGACTCGGCTTGTTGTTCTGATCGAGAATATATATAATTTATGCCACGCCTTCTGCTGCCTGTTACATACATTTGGGTTGCAACAAAACCATCATACCCTGATAACCCATTTTTAATTGGTTCAGGGCATAAAAAGAGAAGAAATAAGAAAAAGAAGAAGAGGACAAAGAAGATGAAGAAGAAGAAGAAGAGAACGAGAAGGAAAAAGAACGCAAAAAAAGTGAAGAAAAAGAAGAGAAAGAAGAAGAGGAAGAGAAGAAGAAGAGAAAGATGATGAGGAAGAAGAAGAAGTGGAGGAAGGGAGGAAGAGGAAGAACAAGAATTAGAAGACGAAGGAAAAAGATGAATTAAAATAAGAAGAAGAAGAAGAAGAAAAAAAGATGAGAAAGAAAAGAGAGAATGAACAAGAGATGAAAAAAGAAAAAGAGAAAGAAGAAGAGAAAGAAGATGAGAAAGAAGAAGAAGAGGAAGGGGAGGAAGAAGAAAAAGAAAAAGAAGATGGAGACGAAGAAAAAAAAGAATAGGAGAAATAAGAAGAGAAAGAAGATGAGGAAGAAGGAGAAGCAGCAGAGGAAGGGAGAAAGAAGAAGAACAAGAAGAAGAAGAAGAATAAGACGAAGGGAGAAAGAGGAAGAACAAGAAGAAAAAGAAGAAGACGAAGGAGAAGATAAATTAAAGTAAGAAGAAGAAGAAGAAAATAAAATAAGAAAGAACAAGAGATGAAAGGAAAAAAAGAGAATAAGAGAAAGAACATGAAGAAAAAGAAGAAGACAACGAAGAAGAAGAAAAGAAAGATGAAAAAGAGAAAAAGAAGATGAAGAAGTAATAGATGCAGAAAAAGAAGATGAAGAAGAAGAGGATGAGAAAGATGAAGAGAAGAAAGAACAAGAAGAAGAAAAAAAAAGAAGAGAAAGAGAAAGAACAAGAAGAAGAAAAACAAACAAAAAGAAGAGAATGAGAAAGAACAAGAGATGAAAGAAGAAGAGAAATAAAAAGAAGAGGAAGAGGAGGAAGGAGAAGAAGAGAAAAAAGTATAGAAAGAAGAAGAGCAATAAGAAGATAAAGAAGAGGAAGAAATGGAAAAGAAGAAGAAGACGAAGGAGAAGATGAAGAGTGGGAAGAAGAAGAAGAAGAAGATTAAAAGTAAGAGGAATATGATGAAAAGGAAGAAGAAGAAGATGAAAAACAGAAAGAAGAAGAAAAAAAGGAAGAAGAAGGAATAAAAGAAGAGGAAGGAATAAAAGAAGAAGAAGAATAAGATGAAGACAAAGACGAAGTAAAAGAAGAAAAAGAGAAATAAGAAAAGAAATAAGATGAGGAAAACGAAGAAGAAGAAGAGGTTGAAGAAGAAGAAGAAGAAGAAGAAGAGGTAGAGCAAGATGAAGAGGAAGAGGAATATAAAGAAAAGGAAGAAGAGGAAGAAGAAGAAAAAGAGAAAGAAGAAAAAAACAAGAAAAAGAAGGAGAGATAAAAGAAGAAGAAAAATATGAAGGAAAAGAAGATGAAAACGAAGAAAAAGAAGAAGAAAAAGAAAATGAAGACGAAGAAAACAAGAAGAGGAGAAATAAGAAGAGAAAAAGATGAGGAAGAAGAAGAAGAAGAGGAAGAGGGAAGGAAAGGGGAATATGAAGAAAAGGAAGAAGAAAAAGAGAACGAAGAAGAAAAAAAGAAAAAAATAGAAAAAAGCCGTCAAAACTTTTTTAATGCAAGTTACTTAATCTTTTTTTTTAATTCTTTAATTTAATTTAAAATTGTATAAAATTATATTATATTTTTTTATTTATTTATTAAGAAGTTACAATTAATATAAAATTAACTCTAACTAAGGCTAAGCACTGGCAGCAGGGGCCTTCGGCTGGATGGTGTTTATTGTGATTATAGATTATTATTAAATTATTATATACAGATTTTATTTTATAATAGCATTATTTCTATATTTACATTTCATATTGTTTTTATTTAATCTTTTTCATAGTAGGTGGTATGTTTTAGATTTTTTAAGAAACTCAATTATCTTGCGGATGTTAATCTCGGTTGGGTTTGCTAGGATTGATAGGGGGCAGGTGTTTTGCAAGATTTGGGTATGCAGGTTAGAGGTTGCGGGGCAGTCACAGAGAATGTGTATTATATTGATGTTTGCGGTTGTGTGACAGTTGGGGCAAGGAAGGGTGTTGTTAGGGTTGTTATAGTGCTGTTGTGTGATTCTTGTGTGGCCTAGTCTTAGCCTTAGAAATTTTATTTGATCACTGCGTGTGATGCTTTTTTGGTCTATATTTTTTAGGTAGTTTGACGTGTTGGATAGGTTTGTATTTAATCTCTGGTACCATCGGTTGCAGAGCTCTATGTTCAATTTAAGTTTTTTTGAGAGTTCGTTTTTGAGGAGTTTGTTTATGTCTGTAGTGTTAAAGTTAGGGGTATAGTGAAGGGGCATATAAAATGTGTCTTTGGCTGCACTGTCGGCTAACTCGTTCCCTTTAATGCCGCAGTGGCTAGGGATCCAAAGAAGTTTTATTTTTGAGACAGATTGGGTAAGCAGGGTTCTAATAGTTGTGGGATAAAGGCTATTGTTGTTAATATTGCGAATGGATTTTATGGATACGAGGGAGTCGGAGCAAATTATATACTTTCCAAGCCTGTTTTTGATCAGATTTATTGCATCGAGAATGGCTATGGTTTCAGCTGATAGGATGGATGAATAATGGGGGAGGATGCATCTTTTCAGGATTTCGTTTTCGGTCGTAATCGCAAAAGTGGCTGTGTTGTTTTGTAGAGAGCCGTCTGTGTATATGAATTTATGGTTGTTGTATTTCTCTTTGATTTCAAGAAATTGTTGTCTGAATGTGCTTGGTGGTGTGTTAGATTTGCACTGTCTATGTAGTGTGGTATTGATGACAGAGGGGGGGAATAGCCATAGGGGTGTGGTGGTTTTGCTTGGGAGGGGAAGGTAGGGAACGTTGGTTTTTTTACATAATGCTATGGTTTTTTCTATTGTTGACGTCAATTTGTTCCTTTTTAGGCTGTCCTTCTGTTTAGTGTAACTGTGGAGCGGTGAGTTTGAGCTATGTAGGAGTGTTTTGTAGGCTTTAGCTGTGATCAGGTCTCTTTTTTGCTCTTTTGTAGGTATGTTTGCTTCGAAAAGTAGGTTAGCGATAGGTGTTGAGCGTAGTGCCCCAAGTGATATGCGGATTGCGGCATTAAATAAAGTTTTGAGTTTATTGAGGGTTGATTTGGGAGCATACCCGTAGATGAGCAGTGCGTAGTCAATTTTCGGAATTACTATAGATTTTGTTACATTTAATATAGTGTATGTATTGCAGTTTAGCTTAGAGCTTCCTAGGCATTTAATGATGTTAAGTTTGTTGTTTAAGGCTGGCAGAATTTGTTTGATGTGCGCGTCCCATCTATATTTATTGTTAATGGTGAGTCCTAAGATCTTCAATTTGGTAACTGAGGGAATAGGGGTGTTGTTGCATGATATGCTGCAGATGCAGTTTTGCTTGCGGCAAACATGAAGGTGTTGAGACTTTTCAACTGATAGTGATGCTCCTGAATATGAACACCACTCACATATGTTGGAAAAGAGTTGGTCGAGGTTGTAGGATTGATTTTTTTGTTTGCTAAGAGGGATGATAAGGTAAAAGTCGTCGGCGTAGGCGGTGAAATGGATTTCTTTTTGTAGGCTGATTAAGTGGGAGAGTCTGTTGTAGGCGATTAGGAAAAGGATGACGGATATTGGCGATCCCTGGGGAATGCCGTTTTGAAGAGGATAGGGATTACTTTTGACATTTTTTATTTTAACTACAATTTTCCGGTTTGCCATGAAATTCCGTATAAACTCTATGATTTTTGGTCCAACTTTCCAGCGGTTTAATTGGTCTATTATTGGGTGGACACCGACTCTGTCGAAGGCTCTTGAGAAATCAAGGGCAATGATAGAGGCGTGCTTTTTGCTTCTTACCGACTTCGTTATCAGGTGGTCTGCAAAGAGCAGACCGTCTGTAACGGATTTGTCGTATTTGAAGCCTGTTTGGTTGGGATGGATGTAGTTGTTTTTCGATACCAACCACCAAAGGCGCCTGGCTATTATTTTTTCTAAGGTTTTGGATATGCAGCAGTTAAGGGAGATGGGTCTATCACTGGTTATGAGTGTTTTGTTGGATTTGGGTTTTATTATAGGAATGACAAGGCTGGTTTTATAGGATTGTGGGATGGTGTTGTTGAATATAGTATTGAAGAGGTTTGTAATTCTGGCTTCAAGGGCGTAAGAGGTATTTTTTATCATAGGATAAGAGATTCTGTTTAGGCCGAGAGTTGTACCTTTGAGGGTGTGTAACGCTGCTAGTAGTTCAATTAGTATGATGTCAGATTCTATTGCTTGTGCTCTAGGACTGGGTAAGTAATTGATAGAGTTGTCAGCATATTTGCTGGTAATGAAGCTATTGCTAAAATTGTGGTCGTTGGAGCAGTCGGACCAATGTTGGGCAAACAAGAGGGCTATGTGGTTTGTGTCTGTTGATAGTGAGTTGTTGGTTGTATCTGTAATGCAGTGAATGGCTTTGGTAGGGTTAAGCCCGCAAAGCCGTCGGATATTAGTCCAGATTTTGTCGGAGGGGGTGTTGGGTTCTATTTTGGATCTGAAGTCTGTGGTAGCTTTAGATTTGGATATTTTAAGCTCTCTCCGGAAGAGGGCGTTAGCTCTATTGTAGTTGAGAAGGTTGTCAGTGGTGCTATTGCGTTTGAAGTTTCGCCAAGTTATAAATTTGTTGGACCTAAGTTTGGTCAATGTTTTATTCCACCAGGGGGTGTTTTTGTTGTGGGAAGGGGTTGTTTGTGGTATACTATGGTGAGCGGATTGTAGAATTATTTTATTAATTATTCTTCTTTGTTAATGTTAGAGGTTCTAGGTATAAGTTCGTTTAGGTCGTTAGTTAGTTTGGTGAATAATGGCCAGTTGGCTTTTTTTATTTTGAAGAGGGGACGGCAGAAGTTGTCGGATTGGGGTTGTGGAAACAAGGATAATAAAATTGGAAAATGATCGCTGCCATGAAGGTCATTGATTATTTTCCAATTGGTGAAGGGAGTTAATTGAGGGAGCATACTGAGATGTCAATATGTGTGAAGGTGCTGTGAGTGGAGAAGTGTGTTGGTGATCCGTCATTAAGTATAGGAGGAACTTTGATAGGGTACGTCCTCTCCGGTTATCTTGGGCTGATCCCCAGCTGTGATGTTTGCTGTTGATATCACCTAGGATAATTTGGTTGGTGTTGTTAGTGCGTGGTATAAAGTGTTCAGTTAAGTCATTAGGTGAAAATGTTTTGGTGGGAGGGATATATACAGAAATAATGTTAATTTTCCTATTAGACATAATTTCGATTCCTAGCGTTTCTATGTGTGTAGGTTGATCTAGTGTCTTATGTTCTATGGATTTGTGGACCAATATGGCTACACCGCCAAATCGGTTGGAAGCTGTATTGGTGTAAATTTGAAAGTTTATTGGGACAGGAGTGGGGATAAATGTATTGTAAAAGTGGGTTTCTTGGACACATACTATTTGTGGTGAGTATTTTTTGATTATAATTAGCAGTTCGTTATAGTTGTTTCTGTATCCTTTCATGTTCCATTGTATTATTTTAAGCATTGCTATATTTTTATGATTTGGGGTCTTGGGTTGAGTATTTGGATTTGTTTTGAGTTAAAGGTTAAAGTATAGAGTATGAGTTTGGTATAAAGTTTGTTTCTATTTACTTGTTTTGTTTTAGATAGATTCGCTATCACTATTGTTTTTATGAAGGTTTTTGTTTGTGGGTTTTGATTTTGTTTTTGGTTTAGAGGGCTTAAAGTTAGTTGTTAGAGGGCTAGATTTATCTTTGGTAAATATTCTTAGTTTTAGATCTTCAGTTGACTGTGATAGATATGATTTGTTTTCCGTGTGGGGAGGGTTACTGTCTGTTTCCATATCTTCTGTTACACTGGAGTTAGGTTGATACCTTTTTTTAATATCTGTAAATACTTTCTCCAGGGGGGAGATCGTAGATGGAGTGCTTGCTGCGTATTAATGATTTGTGCATGTGAGCATTGTGTATTGGTTGAATTTTGTGATGTGTTTGTTTTGTTGATGTGTTTGGCGTTGGTTGTGCAAGAGTTTTAGTATAGCTGTTTCTCAACTGTTGATTGTGCCTGTTGTGATATATATCAAGTGCGGTTTTGTTATCAACTTTTTCGGTGGTTTTTATTGCAGTTAGCTCTTGTTGTTTGAGGAAGGTGGGGCATTTACGGTCGAGTGGGCTATGTTGGTGGTCAATTTGGGGGTTATTTTTGCAGTTTAGGCAGTTTTGCGTATTTTTGCAGAGTTCCCCTTCATTTGTATGTTTTGCTTCTGAGCAGTTTTTGCATATTTCGGAGCTCTTGCAGATAGCGGTAGGGTGTCCAAAGCGGAGACAATTTTTGCACCGTAGCGGGAGTGGGATATATGGTCGTACACGGACGGTTTCGTAGCCAATGTTTATTAATTCGGATAGTTTGTGAGTTGAAAATGTAATTGTTATGAGACCAGTTTCGACAAGTGAGGTTTGTTCTTGGTTTGTGTTGTTTGTTTGTTTTTTTTAGAATTTTGCGCACTTCGATTACGTTCTGTGGTTTTAATTCTTCCAGTATTTCGCTTTCAGCTATGTTTCGTAGTTCATTGCAATATATTACGCCTTTGGTTGTGTTTAAAGTCTTGTGTTCTGTTGCAATGATATCGAGATTATTCATTTTTTTTAGCGCAATTTGTTTCAGTGCTTGCAGTTTGTTTTTAGTTTTAATAAGCAGGGAGCCGTCTCTTGTTTTTTTACATGTTTCAACTTCTCCTCCGCATGCATAGTCTATGGTTTTTTTTATAATAAACGGTGACACTTTTTCGAATGATTAGTTGTCGTTCCGTTTTAGTACAATGTATTTTGGCTCGTTTAGTTGTGTTTTGTAGGTTTTGCTTCTATCGGGTGGTTCGTTCATGGTTGTTGTTTTTGGGCTACTGCCCGGTGTAACTGTTAAAGGTGTGTGTTTGTTTTTGTTTCTGTTTGCTTTTGCGGTTGATTTTTGAGAGTCGCGCGTTTGCTGATAAGCTTTGCGTTTGCGTAGCGGGGTTTTGGTTTTGTTTTTATATTTGATGCAGCACGTCTTATCTCTTGAGAGGTTGAAGTGATACTGTTATTATATAAAATTATATTATACAGACAGACGGACAGGGCTCAATCGACACTGCTTGTTGTTCTGATCGAGAATATATATACTTTATGTGGTCTGCCACGCCTCCTTCTGCCTGTTACATACATTTGGGTTGCAACAAAACCATTATACCCTAATAACCCATTTTTAATTGGTTCAGGGCATAAAAAAATAAAAGCAATAAGAAAAAGAAGAAGAGGACAAAGAAGATGAAGAAGAAGAAGAAAAGAACGAGAAGGAAAAAGAACGCAAAGAGAGTGAAGAAAAAGAAAAGAAAGAAGAAGAAGAAGAAGAGGAAGATAAGAAGAAGAGAAAGATGATGAGGAAGAAGGAGAAGAAGCAGAAGAAGGGAGAAAGAAGAAGAACAAGAAGAAGAAGACGAAGGGAGAAAGAGGAAGAACAAGAAGAAGACGAAGGAGAAGATAAACTAAAGTAAGAAGAAGAAGAAGAAGAAAATAAAATAAGAAAGAACAAGAGATGAAAGAAGAAAAAGAGAATAAGAGAAAGAACGTGAAGAAAAAGAAGAAGACAACGAAGAAGAAGAAAAGAAAGATGAAAAAGAGAAAAAGAAGATGAAGAAGTAATAGATGCAGAAAAAGAAGATGAAGAAGAAGAGGATGAGAAAGATGAAGAGAAGAAAGAACAAGAAGAAGAAAAAAAGATAAGGACGAAAAAAAAGAAAAAGGAAATAAGATAAAAACGAAAAAAAAGAAGAGGAGAAATAAGAAGAGAAATAAGAAGAGAAAGAAGAAGAAGAAGAGGAGGAAGTGGGGGAAGAGGAAGAGTAAAAAGAAGAAGAAGAAGAAGATAAATGCGTAGAAGGAGAAGAGGAACCAGAAGACGAAGCTGAAGAACAAAAAGAAGAAAAAGAAGAAGAGGAAGAAAAAAAGACGAAGAAGAAAAATAAGAAGAATAATAAGAAAAATAGGATGAAGAAAAAAGGCGATAAAGAAGAAGAAACGAAAAATAAGAAGAAGAGATAAAAGAAGAAGAAAAGAAGACGAAAAGAAGAAAAAGGAGATGAAGACGACAAAAAAGAAGAAGAGAAATAAGAAAAGAAATAAGATGAGGAAGAAAAAGAAGAGGAAGAGGAGGA
This sequence comes from Drosophila fulvimacula, assembly GCA_035045555.1. NCBI lineage: Eukaryota > Metazoa > Arthropoda > Insecta > Diptera > Drosophilidae > Drosophila > Drosophila fulvimacula. The sequence goes on along the minus strand of JAWNOX010000034.1, from coordinate 57,810 downwards.
AGAAGAAGAAGAGGAAGAGGAAAAGGAAGAGAAATATGAAGAAAAGGAAGAAGAAGAAGAAAAGGAAGAAGAAGAAGAAAAGGAAGAAGAAGAAGAAAAGGAAGAAGAAGAAGATAAATGCGAAGAAGGAGAAGAGCAGAAGAACAAAAAGAAGAAGAGGAAGAAAAAAAACGAAGAAGAAAAATAAGAATAATAATAATAAGAATAAGAAGATGATGAAAAAGAAAAAGAGAAAGAAGAAGAAAAAAAGAACAAGAAGAGGTAAAAGAAGAAGAAGAAGAAGGGGAAGAAATATAAGATGGAGACGAAAAATAAAAAGATGAAGACGAAGAAAAAGAAGCAGAAGAGAAGTAAGAAAAGAAATCAAATGAGGAAATAGAAGAAGAGGAAGAGGAGGAAGAAGAAGAAGAAGAGGAAGAGCAAGAGGAAGAGGAAGAGGAAGAGGAATATGTAGAAGAGGGAGAAGAAGAAGAACAGGAAGAACAAAAAGCAGACGAAGAAGAAGAGGAGAAAGAAGAAACGAAAGATGATGAAGAGAAAAAGAAGATGAAGAAGTAGAAGAAGCAAAAAGGAAGATGAAGAAAAATAGATGGAGAAGGATGAAGGGAAGAAAGAAGAAGAAAAGAAGATGAGAAAGAAGAGAAAGAGAAAAAACAAGAGATGAAAGAAGAAAAAGAGAAAGAATAAGAAAAAGAAGAAAAGAGCGAAGGAGACGAAGAAGAAGCAGAAAAGAGGAAAAGGAAGATGAGAAAGAGGAAAAGAAGATGAAGATGAAGAAGCAGAAAAATATGATGAAGAAGGGGCAGAAGAAGAAGAAGAAGAAGAAGATGAAGACGAAAAAGAAGAAGACAAAGAAAAAGAAGAAAAGGAAGATGAGGAAGAGAAGAAGTAGAAGAAGCAGAAAAAGAAGATGAAGAAGAAGAGGATGAGAAATATGAACAGAAGAAAGAACAGGAAGAAGAAAAAATGCCATAAAAGAGAAAGAGAAAGAACAAAAGATGAAAGAAGAAAGAGAAAAGGAAGAAGAAAAAGAAGACGAAGACGAAAGAAAAAGAAGAAGAAAAGAAGATTAAGACGAGGAAAAAAAAGAAGAGGAGAAATAAGATATGGAAAACGAAGACGAAGAAAAGTAGATAAAGAGGAAAAGGAAGAGGAATATTAAAAAAAGGAAGAAGAAGAAGAAGAGGAAGAAGAAGAAAATAAATGCAAGGAAGGAGAAGAGGAACCAGAAGAGGAAGCAGAAGAACAAAATGAAGATAAAGAAAAGGAAGAACAAAAGACAAAGAAGAACAAGTAAGGAAACTCTAGTCGGAGGTGCCCGACTAGGAAATACCCTGAACTCCGCCTATCGACGGCTTTAAATGCACTTCAAAGTTTGTATATAATTTTAATTATATTTAAAAATTTAAAAAAAAAGATTAAGTAACTTGCATAAAAAAAATTGACGTCTGCTTAGAGAATCGAACCCGAGACTTTATGTCGGCGATCATCGCTTCTACCAACGCAGCCGTTGCAATACATAAGAGTGAGATAGCGAATTCCTAAGTAAACTTATTGAGCTACTGAGCTACTGCTACTGAGCTGCTGAACTTCTGTTTAAAATTCATCCCCAATTTGTCTTTGTTGTTGTTATGAATTCTTCGAATTTTCTAGATGCTTCTGCTGCTGTTGCCACGTGCCACGCGCGTGTGTACGTGAACGTTTGGTAAACGTTTCGTTTAATAACATAATGCATTTCATCTATTCATATGTACATTATATTGACCTTATTTAAGTTATATCAATGTTACTCTTATTTTATATATTTGTAAATATATACAGTATGTACATATGTACATATATGTATGTATATTGCAAGCAACGCATACATACACACGCACACGCATACGCTCTGCTAACTGCACAGTTTACTCAGCGACTGCGCTGAGCCAATATGTGCGTGTTATGGGAAACCAAATGCTTAATAACTTTTTTTGTAGATCGACTTTCTTAATCAAACTTGCGCAGCGTAATTATATCATTCATATGCGTGTATGTGCAAAAGCACAAGTCTCTAGTATTTGAAATAAGGGTTTTGAAAATTTGGGCGAAGGGGGCGTGGCATCCCAAATTTAACAAAAAATTGTATAAAAGTCCCATTAAGTTAAATACAAGATTTGGAGTCTCTAACTATAAAGATGTAGAAGATATAATTTTAAAACTGAAAATCGATTTCGTTTTTAATCGATAAAAAAAAGAACGAGAAGAGTTATCGAATTTCTAAAACAAACTCGACCTGCGCGTGATATACACGAATCTATAAAAAAAAGTTCAAGTCTCTAGCTATTATAGGTTCTGAGATCCACGCGTTCAAACATACGGACAGACGGACAGACAGACAGACGGACAGGGCTCAATCGACTCGGCTTGTCGTCCTGATCAAGAATATATATACTTTATGGGGTCTGCCACGCCTCCTTCTGCCTGTTACATACATTTGGGCTGCAACAAAACCATTATACCCAGATTACGCATTTTTAATGGGTTCAGGGTATAAAAATAAGAAGAATAATAATAAGAATAAGATGATAAAAAAGAAAAAGAGACAAAAGAAGAAAAAAAGAAACAGAAGAAAAAGTAGAAGAAAATGAAGGGAAATAAGAAAAGAAATAAGATGAGGGATAAGATAAGAAAGAAGAGAAAGAGAAAGAACAAGAGATGAAAGAGGAAAAAGAGAGAGAATAGGAGAAAGAAGAAGAGAAAGAAGAAGACGAAAAAGAGGAAGGGGAAAAGAGGAAGAACAAGAAGAAGAACAAGAAAAAGAAGATGAAGAAGAAGAAGAGAAAAAAGAAGAAGAAGAGGATATAGGGGAAAAGGAAAAGGATAAGAAAGAAGAATAAGGAGAATAAAAGAAAAAAGATGAAGAAACGCAAGATGAAAAGGGAGAGGAAAGAAGAAAAGGAAGAAAGAGAAGCAGAAAAAGAAGACGAATAAGAAGTGGAAGAAGAAGAGAGAAAAGAAGATGAAGACGATGAAAATAAAGAAGAAAAAGAGGCTGAAGACGAAGAAAAGAAGAAGAACAAGAAGATGAAGACGAAGAAAAAAATGAAGAGGAAAAAATAAGAAGAGAAAGAAGATGAGGAAGACGTAGACGAAGAAAAGTAGAGGAAGAGGAAAAGGAAGAGGAATATGAAGAAAAGGAAGAAAAAGAAGAAGAGGAAGAAGAAGAAGATAAAAACTATGAAGAAGAAGAAAAAGGAAAAAAGAAGGTGAAGAAGACACAAAAGAGATGAAAAAGAAGCGAAAGAGCAAGAGAAAGAGCAAGAAAGAAGAAGTAGAGAAAGAAGACGAAGAAGAAGAAGACGAAAAGAAATAAGAAAAGAAATAATATGAGAAAGAAGAAGAAGAAGAAGAGGAAGAGGAGGAAGAAAAAGAAGAGGAAGAGCAAGAGGAAGAGAAAGAGAAATATTTAGAAGAGGGAGAAGCAGAAGATGAGGAAGAACAAAAAGAAGACGAAGATGATGAAGAGAAAGACAAAGAAGAAACGAAAGATGAGGAAGAGAAAAAGAAGATGAAGATGTAGAAGAAGCAGAAAAAGAAGATGAAGAAGAAAAAGGAGGAGAAAGGTGAAGAGAAGAAAGAACAAGAAGAAAAAAAAGATAATAAGAAGAGAAAGAACAATAGATTAAAGAAGAAAAAGAGAAAGAAGATGAGAAAGAAACAGAAGAGGAAGAGGAGGAAGAAAAAGAAGAGAAAGATAAAGGAAAGAGGGAGAGGAATAAAAAGTTGAAGGAGAGGGGGAACAAAAAGAGAAGAAACAAGAAGAAGAAGAAGAGGACAAAGAGGAAGATGAAGAAAAGGAAGAAGAAAAAAAAGGATATGAAGAAGGAGAAAAAGAAGAAGCAGCGCAAGAGAAGGAAGAAGATGCAAAAGAAAGTGTAGATGAGAAAGTTGAAGAAGAAGAAGAAGACGAAGAAGAAGAGCAGAAAGAAGAAAAATAAAAAATAGATTTAAAAAATATAGAGAGATAGAAGAAGAGATAAAACAAGAAGAAGAAGAAGAAGAAAAAGAAGATGAAGACTAAGGAAAAAATATAAAGACGAAGAGAATTAAGAATATAAAAGAGATAAGGAAGAAAAAGAAGAGGAAGAGAAGGAAGAAATAGAAAAAAAAGAGGACAAAGAAGAAGATGAAGAAAAGGAAGAAGAAGAAAATGAATATGAAGAAGGAGAAGAAGAAGAAGAAGCGAAAGAGAAGGAAGAAGAATCAAAAGAAAGTGAAGATGAGAAAGTTGAAGAAGAAGAAGAAGAAGAGAAGAAAGAAGAAGAATATAAAGACAAAGAAGAAGAGATGAAAGAAGAAAAACAGAAAGTAGATGAGAAAGAAGAAGATAGAGCAAAAGAAGAAGAGAAAAATGAAGATGAAGAAGAAGAGGATATAGGAGAAAAAGAAAAGGAAGAATGATAAGGAGAATAAGAGGAAAAACTTCTTCTATCTTGCTTAGTTTGAATGATATCACTAACTAATAATCTAATATCTGGCTGTGATTTGGGGCATAGCTCGTCGGTCCGGCAAATAAAACACCCCCATCGGGTTGGTGATATCATTGCTATATATTGTTAGTATTAGGCTTTTTCTTTTTCCTGTTCTGTTTATAATATTTAATTTTGTAATTTTATAATTTGACTGAAATAAAAATAAAATAAAAACATATATTCTGTTTAAGCAGCATAAGTTTTAGTTTCTGCTTTAAAAAAAAAAGGAAAAAAAAGGAAGAGGAATAAGAAGCGAAAGAAGAAAAGGAAGAAGGAGAAGCAGAAGAAGAAGACGAAGAAGAAGAGGAAGAATCAGAGAGAGAAGAGGAAGAGGAAAAGGAAGAGGAACATGAAGAAAAGAAAGAAAAAGGAGAAGAGAAAGAAAAGGAAGAAGAAGAAGATAAATGCGAAGAAGGAGAAGAGCAGAAGAACAAAAACAAGAAGAGGAAGAAAAAAAGACGAAGAAGAAAAATAAGAAGAATAATAATAAGAATAAGAAGATGATGAAAAAGAAAAAGAGAAAGAAGAAGAAAAAAAGAACAAGAAGAGGTAAAAGAAGAAGAAGAAGAAGGGGAAGAAATATAAGATGGAGACGAAAAATAAAAAGATGAAGACGAAGAAAAAGAAGCAGAAGAGAAGTAAGAAAAGAAATCAAATGAGGAAATAGAAGAAGAGGAAGAGGAGGAAGAAGAAGAAGAAGAGGAAGAGCAAGAGGAAGAGGAATATGTGGAAGAGGGAGAAGAAGAAGAACAGGAAGAACAAAAATGATGAAGAGAAAAAGAAGATGAAGAAGTAGAAGAAGCAAAAAAGAAGATGAAGAAAAAAAGGAGGAGAAAGATGAAGAGAAGAAGAAGAAGAAGAAGAAAAAAATATGAGAAAGAAGAGAAGAGAGAAAGAAAAATAAATGCGAGGAAGGAGAAGAGGAACCAGAAGAGGAAGCAGAAGAACAAAATGAAGATAAAGAAAAGGAAGAACAAAAGACGAAGAAGAACAAGTAAGGAAACTCTAGTCGGAGGTGCCCGACTAGGAAATACCCTGAACTCCGCCTATCGACGGCTTTAAATGCACTTCAAAGTTTGTATATAATTTTAATTATATTTAAAAATTTAAAAAAAAAGATTAAGTAACTTGCATAAAAAAAGTTGACGTCAGCTTAGAGAATCGAACCCGAGACTTTATGTCGGCGATCATCGCTTCTACCAACGCAGCCGTTGCAATACATAAGAGTGAGATAGCGAATTCCTAAGTAAAGTTATGGAGCTACTGAGCTGCTGCTACTGAGCTGCTGAACTTCTACTTAAAATTCATCCCCAATTTGTCTTTGTTGTTGTTGTTATGAATTCTTCGAATTTTCTAGAGCTTCTGCTGCTATTGCGACGCGCGTGTGTACGTGAACGTTTGGTAAACGTTTCGTTTAATAACATAATGCATTTCATCTATTCATATGTACATTATATTGACTTTATTTAAGTTATATCAATGTTACTCTTATTTTATATATATGTAAATATATACAGTATGTACATACATACGTATGTATGTACGTATATTGCAAGCAACGCATACATACACACGCACACGCATACGCTCTGCTAACTGCGCAGTTTACTCAGCGACTACGCTGCGCCAATATGTGCGTGTTATGAAAAATTAAATGTTTAATAACTTTTTTTGTAGATCGACTTTCTTAATCAAACTTGCGCAGCGTAATTATATCATTCATATGCGTGTATGTGCAAAAGCACAAGTCTGTAGTATTTGAAATAAGGGTTTTGAAAATTTGGGCGAAGGGGGCGTGGCATCCCAAATTTAACAAAAAATTGTATAAAAGTCCCATTAAGTTAAATACAAGATTTGGAGTCTCTAACTATAAAGATGTAGAAGATATCATTTTAAAACTGAAAATCGATTTCGTTTTTAATCGATAAAAAAAAGAACGAGAAGAGTTATCGAATTTCTAAAACAAACTCGACCTGCGCGTGATATACACGAATCTATGAAAAAAAAGTTCAAGTCTCTAGCTAGTATAGGTTCTGAGATCCACGCGTTCAAACATACAGACAGACGGACACACAGACAGACGCGCTGGGCTCAATCGACTCGGCTTGTCGTCCTGATCAAGAATATATATACTTTATGGGGTCTGCCATGCCTCCTTCTGCCTGTTACATACATTTGGGCTGCAACAAAACCATTATACCCTGATTACCCATTTTTAATGGGTTCAGGGTATAAGAAGAAGATGAAGACGAAAGAAAAGAAGAAGAAAAAGAAAATGAAGACAAAGAAATAGAAGAAGAAGAGAAATAAGAAAAGAAATAAGATGAGGAAGAAGAAGAAGAGGAAGTGGAGGAAGAAGAAGAAGAAGAGTAAGAGCAAGAGGAAGAGGAAGAGGAATATTTAGAAGAGGGAGAAGAAGAAGAAGAGAAAGAACGAAAAGAAGACGAAGAAGAAGAAGAGAAAGAAGAAACGAAAGATGAGGAAGAGAAAAAGAAGATGAAGAAGTTGAATAAGCAGAAAAAGAAGATGAAGATGAAGAGGAGGAGAAAAATGAAGAGCAGAAAGAAGAAGAAGAAGAAAAAAAGATGAGAAAGAAGAGAAAGAAATGGAAATGGGAAATGGAAAAGGGAAAAGAAGAAGAATTAGGAGAATAAGGGGAAAAAGATGAAGAAACGAAAGATGAAAAGGAAGAGAAATAAGAAGCGAAAAAAGACGAGGAAGAAGGAGAAAGAGAAGAAGAAGACGAAGAAAAAGACGACGAACAAGAAAAAAGAAGAAGAAAAAGAAGATGTAGGAAAAGAAGACGAAGGAAAAGAAGATGAAGAAAGAGACAAAAAGACGAAGACGAAGAAAATGAAGAAGAGGAGAAATAAGAAGAGAAAGAAGAAGAGGAAGTGGGGGAAGAAGAAGAAAAAGATTACGAGTAAAAGGAAGAAAAGGATTAAGTAGAAGAAAAGGAAGAAGAAGAAGAAGATAAGTGCGAAGGACGAGAACAGGAACCAGAAAAGGAAGGAGAAGAAAAAAACAAGAAGAGGAAGAAAAAAAGACGAGGAGGAAAAATAAGAAGAAGAAGTGATGAAGAAGAAAAAGAGAAAGAAGAAGAAAAAAAGAAAAAGAAGATGAAGTGAAAAAAGAAGAAGAAGAAGAAGAGGAAGAGGAATATGTAGAAGAGGGAGAAGAAGAGGAAGAACAAAAAGAAGACGAAGAAGAAGAAGAGAAAGAAGAAAAAGAAGATGAGGAAGAGAAAAAGAAGATGAAGAAGTTGAAAAAGCAGAAAAAAAAGATGAAGAAAAAGAGGAGGAGAAAGATGAAGAAAAAAATAAGAAGAAGATATAGGAGAAAAGGAAAAGGAAAAGGAAGAAAAAGAAAAAGGAGAATAAGAGGAAAAAGATGAAGAAACGGAAAATGAAAAAAAAGAGGAATAAGAAGCGAAAGAAGAAGAGGAAGAAGGAGAAGCAGAAAAAGAAGATGAAGACGAAGAAAAAAAAGAAGAGGAGAAATAAAAAGCGAAAGAAGAAGAGAAAGAAGGAGAAGGAGAAGAAGAAGACGAAGAAAAAGACGAAGAACAAGGAAAAAGAAGAAGACAAAGAAGATGAAGACAAAGAAAAAAAGACGTAGTCGAAGAAAAAGAAGAAGGAAAAGAAGATGAAGACAAAGGAAAAAAAGAAGAAAAAGAAGATGAAGAATAAGAAAAAAAGATAAGGAGAAATAAGAAGATAAAAAAGATGAGGAAGAAAAAGAGCAAGAGGGGGAAGGAGAAGAAGAAGAAGAGGAAGCGCAAGAGGAAGAGGAAGAGGAATATGTAGAAGAAGACGAAGAAGAAGAAGAGAAAGAAAAAATGAAAGATGAGGAAGAGAAAAAAATAGATAAAGAAGTAGAAGAAGAAAGGAAAGAGAAGATGAAGAAGAAGATGAGGACAAACATGAAGAGAAGAAAGAAGAGAAGAAGAAAAAAAGATAAAAAGATGAGAAAGAGAAAGAATAAGAGATGAAAGAAGAAAAAGAGAAAGAAGATGAGAAAGAAGAAGAAGAGGAAGAGGAAGAAGAGAAAGAAAGAATGAAAGAAGAAGAGGAATAAGAAGCTGAAGAAAAGGAAAAACAAAAGAGAAGAAATAAGAAGAAGAAGAAGAGGACAAAGAAGAAGATGAAGAAAAGGAAGAAGTAGAAAAAGGAAGAAGTAGAAGAAGGAGAAGAAAAAGAAGAAGCGAAACAGAAGGAAGAAGATGAAAAAGAAAGTGAAGAAGAGAAAGTTGAAGAAGAAGAAGGAGAGGAAGGAAAGAAAGCAGAAGAAGAACAAGAGGACAAAGAAGAAGATAAAGAATTTGAAGAAGAAGAAGAAAACGAGAAGGAAGAAGAACGAAAAGAAAGTGATGAAGAATATGGAAAAAAGATAAAAAGAAGAGAAAGAACAAGAGATGAAAGAAGAAAAAGAGAAAGAAGCAGAATAAGAAGACCAGGAAGAAGAAGAAGAGGAAGAAAAAGAGAAAGAATAAGAGGAATAAGAAGACGAAGAAGAAGAAGAAGACAATGGAGAAAAAGAAAAGGAAGGTGAGGAAGAGAAAAAGAAGATGAAGAAGAAGAGGAGGAGAAAGATGAAAGAACAATATTATGAAAAAAAAACATAAAAAGAAGAGAAAGAGAAAGAAAGAGAAAGAAAGAAAGAACAAGAGATGAAAGAAGAAAAAGAGAATGAAGAAGAAGAGGGGGAAGAAGAAGAAGAATAAGAAGAAGAGAACGAGAAGGAATAAGAACGAAAAGAAAGTGAAGAAAAAGAAGAGAAAAAAAAAGAAGAAGAGGAAAAGAAGAAAGAAGAAGAAGAAGAAGAAGAGGACAAAAAAGACGATGAAGAAAAGGAAGATGAAGAAAAAGCCAAAAATATGAAGAAGGAGAAAAATGAAAAAAAGAAGATTAAGAAGAAGCAAAAGAGATGAAAAAGAAGAGAAACAGCAAGACTAAGAGCAAGAAAGAAGAAGAGAAAGAAGAAGAGAAAGAAGAAGAGAAAGAAGAAGACGAAGAAGAAGAAGAAGACAAAGGAGAAAAAGAAAAGGAAGATGAGGAAGAGAAAAAGAAGATGAAGAAGAAGAGGAGGAGAAAGATGAAAGAACAAGATTATGGAAAAAACATAAAAAGAAGAGAAAGAGAAAGAAAGAGAAAGAAAGAAAGAACAAGAGATGAAAGAAGAAAAAGAGAATGAAGAAGAAGAAGAAGAGGAGGAAGAAGAAGAAGAGTAAGAAGAAGAGGAAGAAAAAGAGAAAGAAGAAGATGAAGAAGAGGAAGAACAACAAGTAAGGAAACTCTAGTCGGAGGTGCCCGACTAGGAAATACCCTAAACCCCGTCTATTTGCGGTTTTAAATGCACTTCAATATAATATAATTTTAAATTAAATTAAAAAATTTAAAAAAAAACAAGTAAGGAAACTCTAGTCGGAGGTGCCCGACTAGGAAATACCCAGAACCCCGCCTATCGGTGGCTTTAAATGCACTTCAAAGTTTGTATACAATTTTAAATTAAATTAAAAAATTAAAAAAAAAAGATTAAGTAACTTGCATTAAAAAAGTTTTGACGTCAGCTTAGAGAATCGAACCCGTGACTTTATGTCGGCGATCATCGCTTCTACCAACACAGCCGTTGCAAAACATATGAGTGAGATAGCGAATTCCTAAGTACAGTTATTGAGCTACAGAGCTGCTGATACTGAGCTGCTGAACTTCTACTTAAAATTCATCCCCAATTTGTCTTTGTTGTTGTTATGAATTCTTCGAACTTTCTAGATGCTTCTGCTGCTGTAGCCACGCGCGTGTGTACGTAAACGTTTGGTAAACGTTTCGTTTAATAACATAATAGATTTGATCTATACATACATAGACATGTATATTTTATTAACTTTATTTAAATTATATCAATGTTATTTTTATTATATATATATGTTGATATATACAGTATGTACCTACATAATTATGTACAAGTATATTGCACGCAACGCATACATACACACGCACACACATACGCTCTGCTAACTGCGCAGTTTACTCAGCGATTGCGCTGCGCAAATATGTGCGTGTTATGGGAAACTAAATGTTTAATAAATTTTTTATAACCTGAACCCATTAAAAATGGGTAATCAGGGTATAATGGTTTTGTTGCAGCCCAAATGTGTGTAACAGGCAGAAGGAGGCGTGGCAGACCCCATAAAGTATATATATTCTTGATCAGGACGACAAGCCGAGTCGATTGACCCCTGTGCGTCTGTCTGTCTGTCCGTCTGTCCGTCTGACCGTATGTTTGAACGCGTGGATCTCAGAACCTATAATAACTAGAAACTTGATTTTTTTTATAGATTCGTGTATATCACGCGCAGGTCGAGTTTGTTTTAGAAATTCGATAACTCTTCTCGTTCTTTTTTTATCGATTAAAAACGAAATCGATTTTCAGTTTTAAAATGATATCTTCTATATCTTGATAGTTAGAGACTCCAAATCTTGTATTTAGCTTAATGGGACTTTTATACAATTTTGATTTTTGTTAAATTTTGGATGCCACGCAAGAAATGCAAGAAATAAGAAAAAGAAGAAGAGGACAAAGAAGATGAAGAAGAAGAGAACGAGAAGGAAGAAGAGCCAAAAGAAAGTGAAGAAAAAGGAGAGAAAGAAGAAGAAGAAGAAGAGGAAGAGAAGAAGAAGAGAAAGAAGACGAGGAAGAAAAAGAAGAAGTAGTAGAAGGGAGAAAAAGGAAGAGCAAGAAGAAGAAGAAAAAGAAGAAGACGAAGGAAAAAGATGAATTAAAATAATAAGAAGAAGAAAAAAATATGAGAAAGAAGAGAGAGAGAATGAACAAGAGATGAAAGAAGAAAAAGAGAATAAGAGAAGGAAGAAGAGAAAGAAGAAGACGAAGAAAAATAAGAAGACAACGAAGAAGAAGAACAGAAGAAAAGGAAGATGAGAAGAGAAAAAGAAGATGAAGAAGTAGAAGAAGCAGAAAAATAAGATGAACAAGAAGAGGAGGAGAAAGATGAAGAGAAGAAAGAAGAAGAAGAAGAAAAAAAGATGAGAAAGAGAAAGAACAAGATATGAAAGAAGAAAAAGAGAAAGAAGAAGAGAAAGAAGATGAGAAAGAAGAAAAAGACGAAGAGGAAGAAGAAGAAAAAGAAGAAGAGAAAGAAAAAGAGAAAGAAGAAGATGAACAAGAAAAAGATGAAGAGAACGAGAAGGAGGAAGAACGAGAAGGAAGAAGAACGAGGAGGAAGAAGAACGAAATGAAAGTAAAGAAAAAGAAGAGAAAGAGAAAGAACAAGAGACGAAAGAAGAAAAAAAATATGAAGAAGAAGCAAACGAGATGGAAAAGAAGAGAAAGAGCAAGAGAGAAAAAGAAGAGAAAGGAGAAGAATATGAATTAAAGGAAGAAAAAGAAGAAGAGAAAAAAATAAGAAGAAGAAGAAGAGGATATAGGGGAAAAGCAAAAGGAAGAAGAATAAGGAGAATAAGATGAAAAAGATGAAGAAAAGGAGAAAAGAAATTGGAAAAAAAGGAGAAAAAGAAATTGGAATAAGAAGCGAAAGAAGATGAAGAAGAAACAGAAGAAGCAGGCGAAGAAGAGGAAGAAGAAGAAAAAGAAGACGAAGACGAAGAAAAAGAAAAAGAAGATATAGATGAAGAAAAGGAACATTAAGACGAAGAAAAAAAAGAAGAGGAGAAATAAAAAGAGAAAGAAGATGAGGAAGAAGAAGAAGAGGAAGAACAGAAAGAGAAGAAATAAGAAGAAAAGGAATAGGACAACGGAGAAGATGAAGAAAAGGAAGGAGAAGAAAAAAATATGAAGAAGGAGAAGAAGAAGAAGCCAAAGAGAAGAAAGCAGATGCAGCAGAAAGTGAAGAAGAAGAAGAAGAAGAAGAAAAGGAAAAAAGAAAGAAAAGAAAGAAGAAGAAGAAGAGGACAAAGAAGAAGATGAAGAATAGAATAAAGAAGAAAAAGAAACAAGTAAGGAAACTCTAGTCGGAGGTGCCCGACTAGGAAATACCCTGAACCCCGCCTATCGGCGGCTTTAAATGCACTTCAAAGTTTGTATATAATTTTAAATTAAATTAACCCTAATATTAGCATTAGATGCTGTTTTCTAAACTATTGGAGGAAAATAATTGGAAAAATTATTTTTTAAAAGTAAATTTAGGCCTCTAAAATCAAAAATGAACTCAGAAAAAATATAGAAGTTTTTGTTTAGCCGTCAGGTGCAAAAAAGGTGATAAGTGTCTCAAGACACTCTTGGGCATTTAAGAGTAAAAAAAAACCTATTGAATAGAAATGTTAATTTTTTTTATTCATATGGTATATTTTAAAACAATTTTTTGTTGATGTGCAGCATTAATTTAAATTACATTTTTTACAAATGCATTGCGTTCCGATCCAACCAACTTGGGAAGTGGTTGACTTGGTCAAAACGTAATTCCGCTATTGGATGTAAAGTTTTTTTTCCAAGTTTAAGCTCAAGCTGTGATGGTCGGGCCCGTGGGGATTGTGAAAAAGGTGACCGATCTGTTCGCAAAGATGGTGACTGCATTTGGTCCTGTAGATATACGGTACTGACTGGACGACCTGCGTGGGCTTTATTTCTAAAAGCCACCAATCCTTCAGCGATTGACTCGCGAAAATCGGGAAGTTCCATCAATTTGTCACTGATTGCGTTTTGTTTTTGAATTCGCCTATAAAGAATATAAGCATTTGTTGCTGCCATATCAATACAATGATAAAAAATTCGAGTAGCAGCATCTTTGGTTTTAGCTTTGATGTGATAACGATAAGTCCATCCATAAGTCCATCCATGAGATCAACGCCGCCCATATGTGCGTTATATTCCCGAATTATTTGCGGACAGTCAATTTCAATATGTTGCTTTTTCTTCCTATCATAACGGTCAGACTTAAGTGTTCTTTCACTTAAACTTTAAGTAGCAAACGGTTTAACACCTACGTAAGTTGACAATAAGCGAACGGCCTTGTTGTCCTTCCAAAGTACATTACTGACTTCTACCCCGTGTGTCGAAAAACCTCTCGGCTTTTTGTTAATGATTGTATCGTCAGGTAACTTGCAATTGGGGATTCGATTCGCACGCACTGTGCCAAGGCTATAAATACCCTTTGCTCGCAAATATACCATTAGAGGCAAAGAGGTATAAAAATTGTCAAAGTAGACGATGTGGTGCTTAAAGCTTTGTACTGTTTTGGTCAAACGTACTACTATGTTGGCCGAAGCACCAAGATCTGGGTGACCACGCAAGACAATGTTATCGCCTGCTCCGCTATATATTTCGAATCGGTATGCATAGCCATATGAATCACACAAAACGAACAGCTTAATACCCCATTTGTGTGGCTTATTGGGCATATATTGTCGTAAATGATGTTTCGTCAACACAGAGGCGTGATTGCTTTGGCACTGAGTCAAATCTTGTATATCGACAAGTCTTCTAGTGCGAAATAATGGATCGTAGCCTGGTTGTCCCTTTTTGATCCGCTGGCTTTCATCACGTAATGACAGGTGCTGTTTAATTGTTTCAAATTTTGTGCGGTTCATACTGGATGCAATGGGTAAAAATGCATTTCTTCCCCAGTAGCTTCTCATACTCGGGTAGCGATATATTGACATATATATCAAAATTCCTATATAATGATGAACATCTTCAATGTTCATTTGGAATCTTGTTGATATGTTCTCCACTAAAGCTGCGCGCATGGTTTCTTCCACTTTCATATCCATGATTTCGGCATCAAAAAAATAGCGAAATATCAATGAAGGAGTTTTGAGATTCATTATTTCAGCTGGCAATGAAGAGTCGCCTTGAAAACCAACATTGTTTACATGCAATTGCATAAATTGCTGTCGCCACATAATTTTGCTCGGCTCCTTTGCTATTGATTCAATACCTAAAAGACATTAATTAACTAATCACATAATATAAAATAATATATCGCAATGTTGCTGTCTTACCAGCACCAGTAAAGCCACCAGAAGATGGCAAAGCCACGCATGTTATACCTTCAATAGTTGGTAGTGGCGATCGTTGTCTTTTCAGGGATTTCCTAATAGGCTCAGACTGACCATTATCAGGCACATTCTCTTCATCATTACAAGCAAATGATATTGTGCTAATATCCTCCAAAGCAGCTATTAGAGTTTCTGCCGCATTTAAGTCATCTTCCTCGTCGTCACTTGACTCTGATAACTCTGCATCGGAAGGGACACTCTCAAACAATTCCAACAACTGTTCATCAGTTAAATCGGATAATTTGAATCGTACCCGGTTTGCCATATTTATATGGTTAATATGTCAGTTTCTAGTAAAAAAAATCCATAGTATGAATAAGTGTACACACAAAATTGTAAGCAGTTGTGAAATAGCTGCTGGTAAAAAAAATTGCCTGCAGCCCCAAAAGTGTCTCAAGACACTTATCACTGTTTTTAAGCTACAACGCACATTTTTTATTTATTTTTATTTTTGTAAATTAGTTTTAAATGTATATAAACATACCTTCCAATAAAAAATTATTTTAAATTGATTGCTTTCACAGATTTTGTAAAATAATTTTTACACAACAGCACATGCAGCAGATCAATTTACACGAGCGAAAAAACATATGTTTTGTGTTTCTGAAAATAAAAAGTACCGTTAAAAGCACTGGAGAGCTTTTAAAGCTTTTTTATCAGTAACTTTGAATGTTTTATTAACGATCAAGAAATATTTGAATGACAAAAAAGCTCCCATTATTTTTTTAAATTTAATAATAAAATAGGAGGGTTAAAAAATTAAAAAAAAAACAAGTAAGGAAACTCTAGTCGGAGGTGCCCGACTAGGAAATACCCTGAACCCCGCCTATAGGCGGCTTTAAATGCACTTCAAAGTTTATATATAATTATTTTAAATTATATTAAAAAATTAAAAAAAAAAAAAAAGAATAAGTAACTTGCATAAAAAAAGCTTAGAGAATCGAACCCAAGACTTTATGTCGGCGATCATCGCTTCTATCAACACAGCCGTTGCAATACATAAGAGTGAGATAGCGAATTCCTAAGTACAGTTATTGAGCTACTGAGCTGCTGCTACTGAGCTGCTGAACTTCTGTTTAAAATTCATCCCCAATTTGTCTTCGTTGTTGTTGTTATGAATTCTTCGAATTTTCTAGAGCTTCTGCTGCTGTTGCCACGCGCGTGTGTACGTAAACGTTTGGTAAACGTTTCGTTTAATAACATAATGCATTTCATCTATTCATATGTACATTATATTGACCTTATTTAAGTTATATCAATGTTACTCTTATTTTATATATATGTAAATATATACAGTATGTACATGTGTACATACATATGTATGTATATTGCAAGCAACGCATACATACACACGCACACGCATACGCTCTGCTAACTGCGCAGTTTACTCAGCGACTTCGCTGCGCCAATATGTGCGTGTTATGGGAAACTAAATACTTAATAACTTTTTTTGTAGATCGACTTTCTTAATCAAACTTGCGCAGCATAATTATATCATTCATATGCGTGTATGTGCAGAAGCACAAGTCTCTAGTATTTGAAATAAGCGGTTTGAAAATTTGGGCGAAGGGGGCGTGGCATCCAAAATTTAACAAAAATCAAAATTGTATAAAAGTCCCATTAAGCTAAATACAAGATTTGGAGTCTCTAACTATAAAGATGTAGAAGATATAATTTTAAAACTGAAAGTCGATTTCGTTTTTAATCGATAAAAAAAGAACGAGAAGGGTTATCGAATTTCTAAAGCAAACTCGACCTGCGCGTGATATACACGAATCTATGAAAAAAAGTTCAAGTCTCTAGCTATTATAGGTTCTGAGATCCACGCGTTCAAACATACGGACAGACGGACAGACAGACAGACGCGCTGGGCTCAATCGACTCGGCTTGTCGTCCTGATCAAGAATATATATACTTTATGGGGTCTGCCACGCCTCCTTCTGCCTGTTACATACATTTGGGCTGCAACAAAACCATTATACCCTGATTACCCATTTTTAATGGGTTCAGGGTATACAAAATATGAAGAAGGAAAAAAAGGAAAAAAATATGAAGAAGAAGCAAAAGAGATGAAAAAGGAGAGAAATAGCAAGACAAAGAGCAAGAAAAAAGAAGAAGAGAAAAAGAAGAGAAAAAAGAAGAGTAAGAAGAAGAGAAAGAAGAAGAAGACGAAAAAGAGGAAGAGAAAAAGTGGAAGAACAAGAAGAAGAAGAAGAAGACGAAGGAGATGATAAATCAAAAAAAAAAAAAATAAGAAGAAAAAAAATGAAGACGAAGAAGAGAAGAGGATATAGGAGAAAATGAAAAGGAAAAGAAAGAAGAAAAAGGAGAATAAGAGGAAAAAGATGAAGAAACGGAAGATGAAAATGAAGAGGAATAAGAAGCTGAAGAAAGAAGCGGAAGAAGGAGAAGCAAAAGAGAAAGACGAATAAGAAAAGGAAGAAGAAGAGAGAGAAGAAGAAGAAAAAAAAGAAGACGAAGACGAAGAAAAAAAGAAGAGGAGAAATAAGAAGAGAAAGAAGATGAGGAAGAAGAAGAGGAGGAGGAAGACGAAGAGGTAGAGGAAGAGAGAATATGAAGAAATGGAAGAAGAAGAAGAAGAGAAGAGAGAAGAAGAGGCAGCAGAAGAACAACAGGAAGAAAAAGAAGAAGATGGAGAAAAAAAGACGAAGTAGAAAAATAATAAGAATAATAATAAGATGAAAAAGAGATAAAAGAAGAAGAAAAAGAAGACGAAGAAGAATAAAAAGATGAAGACAAAGAAACAGAAGAAGAAGAGAAATAAGAAAAGAAATAAGAAAAACAAAGGAAGAGGAAGAAGAAGAAGAAGAAGAGGAAGAGCAAGAGGAAGAGGAAGAGGAAGAGGAATATGTAGAATAGGGAGAAGAAGAAGAAGAGGAAGAACAAAAAGGAGACGAAGAAGAAGAAAAGAAAGAAGAAACGAAAGATGAGGAAGAGCAAAAGAAGATAAAGATAAAGAAGAAAAGGAAGATGAAGAGGAAGAAAAAGAAGATGAAAACGAAGAAAAAGAAGAAGAAGAGAAATAAGAAAAGGAATAAAAGGAGGAAGAAGAAAAGAAAGAGCAAGAGGAAAAGGAATATGTAGAAGAGGGAGAAGAAGAAGAAGAGGAAGAACAAAAAGAAGACGAAGAAGAAGACGAGAAATAAGAAACGAAAGATGCGGAAGAGAAATAGAAGATGAAAAAGTAGAACAAGCAGAAAAAGAAGATGAAGAAAAAAAGGAGGAGAAAGATGAAGAGAAGAAAAAAAAAGAAGAAGAAAAAAAGAAGAGCAAGAGAAAGAACAAGAGATGAAAGAAGAAAAGGAGAAAGAAGATGAGAAAGAAGTAGAAGAGGAAGAGGAGGAAGGAGAAGAAATAAGAAGAAGAAGAAGAGCACAAAGAAGAAGATGAAGAAAAGGAAGAAGAAGAAAAAGAAGAAGAGAACGAGAAGGAAGAAAAAAGAAAAAAAAGTGAAGAAAAAGAAGAGAAAGAAGAAGAAGAAGAGGAAGAGAAGAAAGAAGAAGAAGAAGAGGAGAAAGAAGAAGATAAAGAAAATGAAGAAGAAGAAGAAAAAAAAATATGAAGAAGGAGAAAAAGGAAAAAAAAGAAGATGATGAAAAAGCAAAAGAGACGAAGAAGAAGTTAAAGAGCAAGAGAAAGACAAGAAAGCAGAAGAAGAGAAAGAAGAAAAGAGATAAGAAGAAGAAGAAGACGACGAAGAAGTCGAAAAAGAGGAAGGGAGTTGATCGATTCTGAACAAAACCATGCTGCGATGGTGAAATAATGGATTTACAAAAGTGCTGTAAATTAGAAGTTATAATTTTTTCAAATAACTTCGGAATAGCAGAAAGCTTGGCATGTTATATGCAAAATAAGACACTTTGTCTCTTTGTTTATATAACATAACCACCGCCAAGTGCTATAATATGATCAGCCGCTTATATGTGGACTGGCCTGCAGCGTGAGATCTGCAGCGTAAGCACTATGACGTTCTGACTATTCGGTTCCAAGCGCATGTCAATGTATATGCCTTCTGCATGCGCATATAATAATATATACAAATACATATGACACGCTATATACTCCCGTTCTGCCGCTGCTTTAAGCAACAGAACTATATACTCTCTTATGTACTTTAGGCTAAGTCAATATCGAATAAAGAAAGACCGATTCATTATGTATGAAGACGTCAAAGACACAAGTCTGGTTGTTTAATTATTACATGGTGACCGTGACTCGTGACGTGTCGACGTCAGTACAGCAACAGCAGCAGGCACCAGCAAACAAACAACAACAACAGCAAAGCGCCGCTGAATGCCAGGAGTTCTTATCCGGGAAGGCAAAAGATTCTTGCAGACGGTTATCCAGAATAACATCAACACCAACTTGAACATTCGGATCTGTGCCTTCATCCGCTTCTTCGGCCGATGGATTTGAGCCTCCAATAGAAATTTCCGCTTCTGCATCGGTAAACATCTCGACGCCGGCAAAACTGCAATTAACAAACTGCACTGAACCGGAGTCACAACTGCCACGCGCTGTAAAGTAAAAAGAAGAAAGCACCGCTGAATGCCAGGAGGGACGGAAAACGTATATTCTGAGTGAGTAGAGTTAGAGTGAAATGGCAAAAAGAGGTGGGGTGCAAAATAAAATAAAGAAAAGAATAGCACACATTAAGTGGCTATTACATACAAAACAAGCACCACCTCCATGGGCTGTGGCACAAAAACTGCAACATGAACTTGACTTTTTAAAGTCAATAAAAAAGACAGAAAGTCAAGCTCCCTCAGTTATACCTACAATAAAAATAATTGATAATAACCGACTAACTCCTCCTAAGCCACTACCACTTCCAAGCGAGGAAAAGAAGTGCCCAAAGGATTGCCCAGGACCACTGGAGAGTGTATACTGCGAGTATACATGCTGGACAAAAATTGGTGAAAGGCAGGTAGCCCTTTACACCATCGATGGAGCATCATCAAAAATTAATTTTAAATTTTAAATAAATTTAAAGAAGAATCTAAAAATTAATAACACATATATAAGAAACAAAAATATTGTGAAATTGAGCGGAGCCTTATCTGCCCGATAGAAGTATAGCCTGTAAAGCTATACGAACCATTAGGTAGGGACATGTAAAAGCAATTTTTTTTCCTCCCCAGAGAAAAATTAACTATATCTAAACTTAAGAAAAATATTGTAAGCGGAAGCGATAACTGCATTGCTCGCTAAAGTATGGCCTGTGAAGTTATACGACAAAATAGGTAGGAGATTATTGTTAAGCATTTAAAAGAAAAAAAAAATGTATCCTTAATTTTTGTGTAAAGTGGAACATTTATATATGTATATGTATCAAATTATTAAATCACGTTCCAACTACTATTTCGAGTTTGCCTTTAGTTCAGGATTTGTTTCCATTCTATGAACTGTTTGTTTCCTTCTTCGAATTGTCCCACACCACCCTAGGACGACTCTTATTAACTTTTAATTCGTAATTTTTTAAGTGAGCTTCTTGATTTCAAAATGGGAAGCCATGAGTCCAAGGTCAAAGATAGCACAGCAGACGTGATTAACGTCATAGATCTTGTGGATCCTACACCACACCTAGGCACCCAAACTCAGCTATTAATTGTACTAGGAGTACTCATGGCCTTTAATCTCATACCAAAAGCGTATCTGATATACAAAAGAACGCTCAGAAAGAGATACCTTAGTCGAGCCAATGAGCTAGATAAGGTTTAAAAAAAAAAAAAAAAAAATAAAATATATATATATATATATATATATATATATATATACATACATCTCATCGACTAATGGAATGGAACGAAATATCGTCCATTATTAAACTGTTTGAGTTTGACAAATCGTTTAAGTGCCCAAATAAATGTGCACCGATTTTAAACACAACGAAAATAAAACATGTTCAATGTATGATAAACTCATATATTAACATTCGTGAGATAGTATATACTAATTTAAATAGATTAACGCAATTGCACGTAACGCAAGTAAATGATGTGTTTAAAAGATTAAGAGAGAATCTTAGATATATATCGGAAAGACATAGCCTACAACTATTTATTCCGAATATAATTAACACACCAGCCAGATTTCATGAGTCGGTATTAATGGATATCGAACCACAATCAAATCTTGAACAAAAACATTCAGGGGATATAGGAAACGAAGTAATCATGACGTCAATAGTAGAAAAAGACCGTCAATATGTGAGACAAGTCTCAACTTTAATCCCCGAATTTGATGGTAATAAACTACCACTCCAGCGCTTTCTAACAGCGTTAAGAATCACTGATAGGACTAAAGGAGATCAAGAAGATCTAGCCGTTGAAGTTATCAAATCAAAGATAACCGGCACAATCCTTTATATAGTACAAAACGAAACAACAATCCAGGATATTATTAGGAAACTCAATGATAACGTTAAAGGAGAGTCCTCTGATGTTATCAAAGCAAAACTACTAAATATAAAGCAAAAGGGTAAAACAGCATCGGAGTATATGACTGATATTGACAGTCTGCGCAAGCAGCTAGAAGCAGCGTACATTGACGAAGGTTTAGACCCAGGAAATGCTGATAAATTTTCGACCAAAGAGGTGATATCAGCTCTGATTCACAACTGTGAATCAGAATCTGTGCGTATAATACTAGAAGCTGGCAATTTCGGTAATTTTAATGATGTAATGGGTAAATATATCCATTGCAGCACAGAGATTACGGGAAGCGCCAACACTGTCTTTTATTACAGAGGCAACGGTAGTCGCGGTAACCAAAGAGGTTACAATAACCGCGGTTACAATAACTCAAACAGAGGTAATTAGCAAAATAGAGATAATTACCATTACAATCACAATAATAATAATAAAGGGAACAATAGTGGCCAAAATAGAGGAAACTCTAGAGGCCGTGGTAACTCGAACAGAGGCCATAATCCCCAAAACAATGCAAACATACGAACTGCAGAAAGTAGTTCGGGAAACGAATAAATCCCTTAAGATATTCAGAGTGTGCGATAGTATACAACATCAATCTTAGTTCAGGATTATTTATAAAACTAAAAAACATAAGCACAAACAATTCTCTCCCTTTTTTAGTAGACACTGGTGCAGATATTTCAATAATAAAAGAATAAGATATTTTTGACAATGTTAACACTAACATATCAACTAAAATATCAGGAATCGGTGAAGGTTGAGTTTTTTCAAAAGGTTTAGCATTCGTAGAATTATCTACAGGAAAGTACATAATCCCACACAACTATCACTTAGTTGAATAAAACTTTCCAATCCCTAGCGATAGCATTATAGGTATAGACTTCATAAAAAAATTCAATTGCCTATTATATTTTACACATACTAGTGACACTCTAATAATTAGGCCAGATAATTTAAACCTACAAATAAAAATACACATCGCATATAGTTGTGATAACAATGTCATTTTACTTCCAGCCCGCACTGAAGTAGTCCGACAGATTAAATTAGAATCGACAGAACAAACTGTTCTAATTCCGAATCAAGAAATTGAGAAAGGAATATTTATTGGAAATACTATCTCCAGTAAAGAAAATATTGTTGACCGAGTCCTAAATACAACAAGTGTAACCAAAATAAAACACATTAATAATATAAAAACCGAAAAGCTAAGTGACTATGACATAGTCCAAGAAATTAGCAAAAACAGACACGAAGATGTCATAAAAAAAACTTACAAAAAACTTTCCACCACAGTTCAAAGCAAAACTTGAAGATTTATGCACCCAGTATACAGACATATTCGGACTTGAAACCGAATCAATAACAACAAATAATTTTTATAAGCAAGAACTAACACTGAATGATAATAATCCAGTATAAACCAAAAACTATAGAATTCCACCTGCACACAAAGAAGAAATCAATAAACAAGTTGAAAAGCTCATTCTAGATAAAATAGTTGAACCATCCACCTCAGAATATAATAGCCCAATATTGCTGGTACCTAAGAAAGGTCTACCAGGTTCTTCTACAAAAATATGGCGATTAGTAGTAGATTACCGACCAGTTAGGTAGAGCCAAATACTATTCATGTCTAGACTTAATGTCTGGATTCCATCAAATAGAATTAAAAGAAAGATCTAGAGAACTAACGTCCTTTTCAATGAGCAGTGGCTCGTACCAGTTCACAAGACTACCATATGGTCTTAAAATAGCGCCAAATTCTTTTCAAACAATGACGACAATAGCTTTTTCTGGACTCGACCCTTCACAAGCATTCTTGTATATGGGTGACTTAATAGTCATCGGTTGTTCGGAAAACCACATGATAAAAACTTAATAAACGTTTTTGAACTATGTAGAAAGAACAACCTTAAGCTACATCCAGAAAAATGTAAATTCTTCATGCACCAAGTGAATTTTCTAGGTCACAAGTGTACTGATCAAGGCATACTGTCCGATGATAAAAAATATGACGTCATCGAAAAATATCCAGTCCCTACAGACGCGGATAGCGCTAGAAGATTCGTTGCGTTTTGCAATTACTATAGACGTTTCATCAAAAATTTCGCCGATTATTCACGGCACATAACACGATTATGTAAAAAGAATGTCAAATTTCAATGGTCCGATGAATGCCAAAATGCATTCGAGTATTTAAAAAAGGCTTTAAGTAAACCCACAATATTGAAATATCCAGATTTCGATAAAAAGTTTTGCATAATTACTGATGCAAGTAAAAACGCTTGTGGAGCTGTCCTAACACAACTATGGAGATAAACAACTCCCAGTTGCATATGCTTCACGCTCATTCACTAAAGGTGAAAGCAACAAATCAATTACAGAACAAGAGTTAGCAGCTATCCACTGGGCAATTACATATTTCAGACCATACATATATGGAAAACATTTCACAGTAAAAACAGATTACAGACCATTAACCTATTTGTTTTCAATGACAAATCCAAGTTCAAAACTAACTATAATGAGACTAGAACTAGAAGAATACGATTTCGCAGTGGAGTATCTCATGGGAAAAAAAAACTTCGTAGCAGATGCATTATCAAGAATTACAATATCCGATTTAAAAGACATACATAGAAAAGTCCTGAAAGTCACTACCAGGCAACAGTATAGACAGAAAAAATCCTGCGCAGGAAAAGACAAAGAAGAATAACAATAATAAGAAGGAGATGAATAAGAAAAAGAAGAGAAAAAAAGAAGAAAGAAGATGAGAATTAAGAACAGGTAGAAGAAGAGGAATAACAAGATGAAAAGAAGGAAGAGCAAAAAGAGAAGAAACAAGAAGAAGAAGAAGAGGACAAAGAAAAGATGAAGAAAAGGGAGAAGAAGAAAAGGAATATGAAGAAGGAAGAGAAAAAGAAGAAGCGAAAGAGAAGAAAGAAGATGCTAAAGTGAAGAATAGAAAGTTGAAGAAGAAGAATTAGAGGAAGAGAAGAAAGGAGAGGACAAAGAATAAAATGAAGAAATGGAAGAAGAAGAAGAGAACGAGAAGGAAGAAGAATCAAAAGAAAGTGATGGAAAAGAAGAGAAAGAAGAAGAAGAAGAAGAGGAAGAGGAAGAGAAGAAAGAAAAAGAATAAGAATATAAGATGAAAAAGAAGAAGAAGGAAAAAAGAAAAGGAAGAAGCAGAAATATAAGACAAAGAAGAAGAGGTGAAAAATAAAGAGAAGAAAGAACAAGAAGAAGAAAAAAAGAATTGAAAGACAAAGAAGAAGAAATAAAAGAAGAAAAAGAGAAAGAAGAAGAGTAAGAAGATGAAGAAGAGGAAGAGAAGATATAAGAAGAAGAGAACAGAGAAGAAGATGAAGAAAAGGAAGAAGAAGAAAAAAATTTGAAGAAGAAGAAGAAGAAGACGGAGGAGAAGATGAATTAAAATAAGAAGAAGAAGAAAGAAGATGAAGAAATTGAAGAAGAAGAAGAGAACGAGAAGGAAGAAGAACGAAAAGAAAGTGAAGAAAAAAAGAGAAAGAAAACGAAGAAGAAGAAGAGGAAGAGAAGAAATAAGAAGAAGGGGACAAAGAAGAAGATGAAGAAAAGGAAGCAGAAAAAGAAGAAGATGATGAAGAAGAAGGGAAAAAAGAAGATGAAGAAGAAGAGGATATAGGGGAAAAGGAAAAGGAAAATAAAGAAGAATAAGGAGAATAGGAGGAAAAAGATGAAGAATCGGAAGATGAAAAGGAAGAGGAATAAGAAGCGAAAAAAGGAGAGGAAGGAGAAGCAGAAGAAGACGAAGAAGAAGAGGAAGCTGAAGAGAGAGAAGAAGAAGCAGAAGAAGAAGACGAAGACGCAGAAAAACAAAAAGAAGATGAAGACGAGGAAAAAGAAGAAGAAGGAGAAGAGAAAGAAGAGGAAGATAAGTGCGAAAAAGGAGAAGGGGAACCAGAAGAGGAAGCTGAAGAAGAAAAAAAAAGAAAAGGCAGAAAAAAAGACGAAGAAGAAAAATAAGAAGAATAATAATAAGAAGAAGAAGATGACGAAGAAGAAAAAGAGAAAGAAGAAAAAAAAAGAAGAGGAAGTGATAAAAGAAGAAGAAGAAGAAAAGGAAGATGAAGAGGAAGAAAAAGAAGATGAAAACGAAGAAAAAGAAGAAGAAGAGAAATAAGAAAAGGAATAAAAGGAGGAAGAAGAAAAGAAAGAGCAAGAGGAAAAGGAATATGTAGAAGAGGGAGAAGAAGAAGAAGAGGAAGAACAAAAAGAAGACGAAGAAGAAGACGAGAAATAAGAAACGAAAGATGCGGAAGAGAAATAGAAGATGAAAAAGTAGAACAAGCAGAAAAAGAAGATGAAGAAAAAAAGGAGGAGAAAGATGAAGAGAAGAAAAAAAAGAAGAAGAAAAAAGAAGAGCAAGAGAAAGAACAAGAGATGAAAGAAGAAAAGGAGAAAGAAGATGAGAAAGAAGTAGAAGAGGAAGAGGAGGAAGGAGAAGAAATAAGAAGAAGAAGAAGAGCACAAAGAAGAAGATGAAGAAAAGGAAGAAGAAGAAAAAGAAGAAGAGAACGAGAAGGAAGAAAAAAGAAAAAAAAGTGAAGAAAAAGAAGAGAAAGACGAAGAAGAAGAGGAAGAGAAGAAAGAAGAAGAAGAAGAGGAGAAAGAAGAAGATAAAGAAAATGAAGAAGAAGAAGAAAAAAAAATATGAAGAAGGAGAAAAAGGAAAAAAAAGAAGATGATGAAAAAGCAAAAGAGACGAAGAAGAAGTTAAAGAGCAAGAGAAAGACAAGAAAGCAGAAGAAGAGAAAGAAGAAAAGAGATAAGAAGAAGAAGAAGACGACGAAGAAGTCGAAAAAGAGGAAGGGAGTGTTATATGCAAAATAAGACACTTTGTCTCTTTGTTTATATAACATAACCACCGCCAAGTGCTATAATATGATCAGCCGCTTATATGTGGACTGGCCTGCAGCGTGAGATCTGCAGCGTTAGCACTATGACGTTCTGACTATTCGGTTCCAAGCGCATGTCAATGTATATGCCTTCTGCATGCGCATATAATAATATATACAAATACATATGACACGCTATATACTCCCGTTCTGCCGCTGCTTTAAGCAACAGAACTATATACTCTCTTATGTACTTTAGGCTAAGTCAATATCGAATAAAGAAAGACCGATTCATTATGTATAAAGACGTCAAAGACACAAGTCTGGTTGTTTAATTATTACATGGTGACCGTGACTCGTGACGTGTCGACGTCAGTACAGCAACAGCAGCAGGCACCAGCAAACAAACAACAACAACAGCAAAGCGCCGCTGAATGCCAGGAGTTCTTATCCGGGAAGGCAAAAGATTCTTGCAGACGGTTATCCAGAATAACATCAACACCAACTTGAACATTCGGATCTGTGCCTTCATCCGCTTCTTCGGCCGATGGATTTGAGCCTCCAATAGAAATTTCCGCTTCTGCATCGGTAAACATCTAGACGCCGGCAAAACTGCACTGAACCGGAGTCACAACTGCCACGCGCTGTAAAGTAAAAAGAAGAAAGCACCGCTGAATGCCAGGAGGGACGGAAAACGTATATTCTGAGTGAGTAGAGTTAGAGTGAAATGGCAAAAACAGGTGGGGTGCAATATAAAATAAAGAAAAGAATAGCACACATTAAGTGGCTATTACATACAAAACAAGCACCACCTCCATGGGCTGTGGCACAAAAACTGCAACATGAACTTGACTTTTTAAAGTCAATAAAAAAGACAGAAAGTCAAGCTCACTCAGTTATACCTACAATAAAAATAATTGATAATAACCGACTAACTCCTCCTAAGCCACTACCACTTCCAAGCGAGGAAAAGAAGTGCCCAAAGGATTGCCCAGGACCACTGGAGAGTGTATACTGCGAGTATACATGCTGGACAAAAATTGGTGAAAGGCAGGTAGCCCTTTACACCATCGATGGAGCATCATCAAAAATTAATTTTAAATTTAAAATAAATTTAAAGAAGAATCTAAAAATTAATAACACATATATAAGAAACAAAAATATTGTGAAATTGAGCGGAGCCTTATCTGCCCGATAGAAGTATAGCCTGTAAAGCTATACGAACCATTAGGTAGGGACATGTAAAAGCAATTTTTTTTCCTCCCCAGAGAAAAATTAACTATATCTAAACTTAAGAAAAATATTGTAAGCGGAAGCGATAACTGCATTGCTCGCTAAAGTATGGCCTGTGAAGTTATACGACAAAATAGGTAGGAGATTATTGTTAAGCATTTAAAAGAAAAAAAATTTATCATTAATTTTTGTGTAAAGTGGAACATTTATATATGTATATGTATCAAATTATTAAATCACGTTCTAACTACTAAATTTCGAGTTTGCCTTTAGTTCAGGATTTGTTTCCATTCTATGAACTGTTTGTTTCCTTCTTCGAATTGTCCCACACCACCCTAGGACGACTCTTATTAACTTTTAATTCGTAATTTTTTAAGTGAGCTTCTTGATTTCAAAATGGAATCCATGAGTCCAAGGTCAAAGATAGCACAGCAGACGTGATTAACGTCATAGATCTTGTGGATCCTACACCACACCTAGGCACCCAAACTCAGCTATTAATTGTACTAGGAGTACTCATGGCCTTTAATCTCATACCAAAAGCGTATCTGATATACAAAAGAACGCTCAGAAAGAGATACCTTAGTCGAGCCAATGAGCTAGATAAGGTTTAAAAAAAAAAAAAAAATTATATATATATATATATATATATATATATATACATACATCTCATCGACTAATGGAATGGAACGAAATATCGTCCATTATTAAACTGTTTGAGTTTGACAAATCGTTTAAGTGCCCAAATAAATGTGCACCGATTTTAAACACAACGAAAATAAAACATGTTCAATGTATGATAAACTCATATATTAACATTCGTGAGATAGTATATACTAATTTAAATAGATTAACGCAATTGCACGTAACGCAAGTAAATGATGTGTTTAAAAGATTAAGAGAGAATCTTAGATATATATCGGAAAGACATAGCCTACAACTATTTATTCCGAATATAATTAACACACCAGCCAGATTTCATGAGTCGGTATTAATGGATATCGAACCACAATCAAATCTTGAACAAAAACATTCAGGGGATATAGGAAACGAAGTAATCATGACGTCAATAGTAGAAAAAGACCGTCAATATGTGAGACAAGTCTCAACTTTAATCCCCGAATTTGATGGTAATAAACTACCACTCCAGCGCTTTCTAACATCGTTAAGAATCACTGATAGGACTAAAGGAGATCAAGAAGATCTAGCCGTTGAAGTTATCAAATCAAAGATAACCGGCACAATCCTTTATATAGTACAAAACGAAACAACAATCCAGGATATTATTAGGAAACTCAATGATAACGTTAAAGGAGAGTCCTCTGATGTTATCAAAGCAAAACTACTAAATATAAAGCAAAAGGGTAAAACAGCATCGGAGTATATGACTGATATTGACAGTCTGCGCAAGCAGCTAGAAGCAGCGTACATTGACGAAGGTTTAGACCCAGGAAATGCTGATAAATTTTCGACCAAAGAGGTGATATCAGCTCTGATTCACAACTGTGAACATGAAAAGTTGCGTATAATACTAGAAGCTGGTAATTTCGGTAATTTTAATGATGTAATGGGTAAATATATCCATTGCAGCACAGAGATTACGGGAAGCGCCAACACTGTCTTTTATTACAGAGGCAACGGTAGTCGCGGTAACCAAAGAGGTTACAATAACCGCGGTTACAATAACTCAAACAGAGGTAATTAGCAAAATAGAGATAATTACCATTACAATCACAATAATAATAATAAAGGGAACAATAGTGGCCAAAATAGAGGAAACTCTAGAGGCCGTGGTAACTCGAACAGAGGCCATAATCCCCAAAACAATGCAAACATACGAACTGCAGAAAGTAGTTCGGGAAACGAATAAATCCCTTAAGATATTCAGAGTGTGCGATAGTATACAACATCAATCTTAGTTCAGGATTATTTATAAAACTAAAAAACATAAGCACAAACAATTCTCTCCCTTTTTTAGTAGACACTGGTGCAGATATTTCAATAATTAAAGAAAATGTCGATATTTTTGACAATGTTAACACTAACATATCAACTAAAATATCAGGAATCGGTGAAGGTTGAGTTTTTTCAAAAGGTTTAGCATTCGTAGAATTATCTACAGGAAAGTACATAATCCCACACAACTATCACTTAGTTGAATAAAACTTTCCAATCCCTAGCGATAGCATTATAGGTATAGACTTCATAAAAAAATTCAATTGCCTATTATATTTTACACATACTAGTGACACTCTAATAATTAGGCCAGATAATTTAAACCTACAAATAAAAATACACATCGCATATAGTTGTGATAACAATGTCATTTTACTTCCAGCCCGCACTGAAGTAGTCCGACAGATTAAATTAGAATCGACAGAACAAACTGTTCTAATTCCGAATCAAGGAATTGAGAAAGGAATATTTATTGGAAATACTATCTCCAGTAAAGAAAATATTGTTGACCGAGTCCTAAATACAACAAGTGTAACCAAAATAAAACACATTAATAATATAAAAACCGAAAAGCTAAGTGACTATGACATAGTCCAAGAAATTAGCAAAAACAGACACGAAGATGTCATAAAAAAAACTTACAAAAAACTTTCCACCACAGTTCAAAGCAAAACTTGAAGATTTATGCACCCAGTATACAGACATATTCGGACTTGAAACCGAATCAATAACAACAAATAATTTTTATAAGCAAGAACTAACACTGAATGATAATAATCCAGTATAAACCAAAAACTATAGAATTCCACCTGCACACAAAGAAGAAATCAATAAACAAGTTGAAAAGCTCATTCTAGATAAAATAGTTGAACCATCCACCTCAGAATATAATAGCCCAATATTGCTGGTACCTAAGAAAGGTCTACCAGGTTCTTCTACAAAAATATGGCGATTAGTAGTAGATTACCGCCAGTAGTAGATTACCGACCAGTTAGGTAGAGCCAAATACTATTCATGTCTAGACTTAATGTCTGGATTCCATCAAATAGAATTAAAAGAAAGATCTAGAGAACTAACGTCCTTTTCAATGAGCAGTGGCTCGTACCAGTTCACAAGACTACCATATGGTCTTAAAATAGCGCCAAATTCTTTTCAAACAATGACGACAATAGCTTTTTCTGGACTCGACCCTTCACAAGCATTCTTGTATATGGGTGACTTAATAGTCATCGGTTGTTCGGAAAACCACATGATAAAAACTTAATAAACGTTTTTGAACTATGTAGAAAAAACAACCTTAAGCTACATCCAGAAATATTTAAATTCTTCATGCACCAAATGAATTTTCTAGGTCACAAGTGTACTGATCAAGGCATACTGTCCGATGATAAAAAATATGACGTCATCGAAAAATATCCAGTCCCTACAGACGCGGATAGCGCTAGAAGATTCGTTGCGTTTTGCAATTACTATAGACGTTTCATCAAAAATTTCGCCGATTATTCACGGCACATAACACGATTATGTAAAAAGAATGTCAAATTTCAATGGTCCGATGAATGCCAAAATGCATTCGAGTATTTAAAAAAGGCTTTAAGTAAACCCACAATATTGAAATATCCAGATTTCGATAAAAAGTTTTGCATAATTACTGATGCAAGTAAAAACGCTTGTGGAGCTGTCCTAACACAGAACTATGGAGATAAACAACTCCCAGTTGCATATGCTTCACGCTCATTCACTAAAAGTGAAAGCAACAAATCAATTACAGAACAAGAGTTAGCAGCTATCCACTGGGCAATTACATATTTCAGACCATACATATATGGAAAACATTTCACAGTAAAAACAGATTACAGACCATTAACCTATTGGTTTTCAATGACAAATCCAAGTTCAAAACTAACTATAATGAGACTAGAACTAGAAGAATACGATTTCGCAGTGGAGTATCTCATGGGAAAAAAAACTTCGTAGCAGATGCATTATCAAGAATTACAATATCCGATTTAAAAGACATACATAGAAAAGTCCTGAAAGTCACTACCAGGCAACAGTATAGACAGAAAAAATCCTGCGCAGGAAAAGACAAAGAAGAATAACAATAATAAGAAGGAGATGAATAAGAAAAAGAAGAGAAAAAAAGAAGAAAGAAGATGAGAATTAAGAACAGGTAGAAGAAGAGGAATAACAAGATGAAAAGAAGGAAGAGCAAAAAGAGAAGAAACAAGAAGAAGAAGAAGAGGACAAAGAAAAGATGAAGAAAAGGGAGAAGAAGAAAAGGAATATGAAGAAGGAAGAGAAAAAGAAGAAGCGAAAGAGAAGAAAGAAGATGCTAAAGTGAAGAATAGAAAGTTGAAGAAGAAGAATTAGAGGAAGAGAAGAAAGGAGAGGACAAAGAATAAAATGAAGAAATGGAAGAAGAAGAAGAGAACGAGAAGGAAGAAGAATCAAAAGAAAGTGATGGAAAATAAGAGAAAGAAGAAGAAGAAGAAGAGGAAGAGGAAGAGAAGAAAGAAAAAGAATAAGAATATAAGATGAAAAAGAAGAAGAAGGAAAAAAGAAAAGGAAGAAGCAGAAATATAAGACAAAGAAGAAGAGGTGAAAAATAAAGAGAAGAAAGAACAAGAAGAAGAAAAAAAGAATTGAAAGACAAAGAAGAAGAAATAAAAGAAGAAAAAGAGAAAGAAGAAGAGTAAGAAGATGAAGAAGAGGAAGAGAAGAGATAAGAAGAAGAGAACAGAGAAGAAGATGAAGAAAAGGAAGAAGAAGAAAAAAATTTGAAGAAGAAGCAGAAGAAGACGAAGGAGAGGATGAATTAAAATAAGAAGAAGAAGAAAGAAGATGAAGAAATTGAAGAAGAAGAGGAGAACGAGAAGGAAGAAGAACGAAAAGAAAGTGAAGAAAAAAAGAGAAAGAAAACGAAGAAGAAGAAGAGGAAGAGAAGAAATAAGAAGAAGAGGACAAAGAAGAAGATGAAGAAAGGAAGCAGAAAAAGAAGAAGATGATGAAGAAGAAGGGAAAAAAGAAGATGAAGAAGAAGAGGATATAGGGGAAAAGGAAAAGGAAAATAAAGAAGAATAAGGAGAATAGGAGGAAAAAGATGAAGAATCGGAAGATGAAAAGGAAGAGGAATAAGAAGCGAAAAAAGGAGAGGAAGGAGAAGCAGAAGAAGACGAAGAAGAAGAGGAAGCTGAAGAGAGAGAAGAAGACGAAGACGCAGAAAAACAAAAAGAAGATGAAGACGAGGAAAAAGAAGAAGAAGGAGAAGAGAAAGAAGAGGAAGGTAAGTGCGAAAAAGGAGAAGGGGAACCAGAAGAGGAAGCTGAAGAAGAAAAAAAAAGAAAAGGCAGAAAAAAAGACGAAGAAGAAAAATAAGAAGAATAATAATAAGAAGAAGAAGATGACGAAGAAGAAAAAGAGAAAGAAGAAAAAAAAAGAAGAGGAAGTGATAAAAGAAGAAGAAGAAGAAAAGGAAGATGAAGAGGAAGAAAAAGAAGATGAAAACGAAGAAAAAGAAGAAGAAGAGAAATAAGAAAAGGAATAAAAGGAGGAAGAAGAAAAGAAAGAGCAAGAGGAAAAGGAATATGTAGAAGAGGGAGAAGAGGAAGAACAAAAAGAAGACGAAGAAGAAGACGAGAAATAAGAAACGAAAGATGCGGAAGAGAAATAGAAGATGAAAAAGTAGAACAAGCAGAAAAAGAAGATGAAGAAAAAAAGGAGGAGAAAGATGAAGAGAAGAAAAAAAAAGAAGAAGAAAAAAAGAAGAGCAAGAGAAAGAACAAGAGATGAAAGAAGAAAAGGAGAAAGAAGATGAGAAAGAAGTAGAAGAGGAAGAGGAGGAAGGAGAAGAAATAAGAAGAAGAAGAAGACCACAAAGAAGAAGATGAAGAAAAGGAAGAAGAAGAAAAAGAAGAAGAGAACGAGAAGGAAGAAAAAAGAAAAAAAAGTGAAGAAAAAGAAGAGAAAGAAGAAGAAGAAGAGGAAGAGAAGAAAGAAGAAGAAGAAGAGGAGATCTTTCTTCTTCTTAGAAGATAAAGAAAATGAAGAAGAAGAAGAAAAAAAATATGAAGAAGGAGAAAAAGGAAAAAAAAGAAGATGATGAAAAAGCAAAAGAGACGAAGAAGAAGTTAAAGAGCAAGAGAAAGACAAGAAAGCAGAAGAAGAGAAAGAAGAAAAGAGATAAGAAGAAGAAGAAGACGACGAAGAAGTCGAAAAAGAGGAAGGGAGTGTTATATGCAAAATAAGACACTTTGTCTCTTTGTTTATATAACATAACCACCGCCAAGTGCTATAATATGATCAGCCGCTTATATGTGGACTGGCCTGCAGCGTGAGATCTGCAGCGTAAGCACTATGACGTTCTGACTATTCGGTTCCAAGCGCATGTCAATGTATATGCCTTCTGCATGCGCATATAATTATATATACAAATACATATGACACGCTATATACTCCCGTTCTGCCGCTGCTTTAAGCAACAGAACTATATACTCTCTTATGTACTTTAGGCTAAGTCAATATCGAATAAAGAAAGACCGATTCATTATGTATGAAGACGTCAAAGACACAAGTCTGGTTGTTTAATTATTACATGGTGACCGTGACTCGTGACGTGTCGACGTCAGTACAGCAACAGCAGCAGGCACCAGCAAACAAACAACAACAACAGCAAAGCGCCGCTGAATGCCAGGAGTTCTTATCCGGGAAGGCAAAAGATTCTTGCAGACGGTTATCCAGAATAACATCAACACCAACTTGAACATTCGGATCTGTGCCTTCATCCGCTTCTTCGGCCGATGGATTTGAGCCTCCAATAGAAATTTCCGCTTCTGCATCGGTAAACATCTAGACGCCGGCAAAACTGCAATTAACAAACTGCACTGAACCGGAGTCACAACTGCCACGCGCTGTAAAGTAAAAAGAAGAAAGCACCGCTGAATGCCAGGAGGGACGGAAAACGTATATTCTGAGTAAGTAGAGTTAGAGTGAAATGGCAAAAAGAGGTGGGGTGCAATATAAAATAAAGAAAAGAATAGCACACATTAAGTGGCTATTACATACAAAACAAGCACCACCTCCATGGGCTGTGGCACAAAAACTGCAACATGAACTTGACTTTTTAAAGTCAATAAAAAAGACAGAAAGTCAAGCTCACTCAGTTATACCTACAATAAAAATAATTGATAATAACCGACTAACTCCTCCTAAGCCACTACCACTTCCAAGCGAGGAAAAGAAGTGCCCAAAGGATTGCCCAGGACCACTGGAGAGTGTATACTGCGAGTATACATGCTGGACAAAAATTGGTGAAAGGCAGGTAGCCCTTTACACCATCGATGGAGCATCATCAAAAATTAATTTTAAATTTAAAATAAATTTAAAGAAGAATGTAAAAATTAATAACACATATATAAGAAACAAAAATATTGTGAAATTGAGCGGAGCCTTATCTGCCCGATAGAAGTATAGCCTGTAAAGCTATACGAACCATTAGGTAGGGACATGTAAAAGCAATTTTTTTTCCTCCCCAGAGAAAAATTAACTATATCTAAACTTAAGAAAAATATTGTAAGCGGAAGCGATAACTGCATTGCTCGCTAAAGTATGGCCTGTGAAGTTATACGACAAAATAGGTAGGAGATTATTGTTAAGCATTTAAAAGAAAAAAAAATTTATCATTAATTTTTGTGTAAAGTGGAA
Organism: Drosophila fulvimacula; assembly: GCA_035045555.1. NCBI lineage: Eukaryota > Metazoa > Arthropoda > Insecta > Diptera > Drosophilidae > Drosophila > Drosophila fulvimacula. Next base: position 23,032 of record JAWNOX010000034.1, on the reverse strand, counting down.
CATTTATATATGTATATGTATCAAATTATTAAATCACGTTCTAACTACTAAATTTCGAGTTTGCCTTTAGTTCAGGATTTGTTTCCATTCTATGAACTGTTTGTTTCCTTCTTCGAATTGTCCCACACCACCCTAGGACGACTCTTATTAACTTTTAATTCGTAATTTTTTAAGTGAGCTTCTTGATTTCAAAATGGGAGGCCATGAGTCCAAGGTCAAAGATAGCACAGCAGACGTGATTAACGTCATAGATCTTGTGGATCCTACACCACACCTAGGCACCCAAACTCAGCTATTAATTGTACTAGGAGTACTCATGGCCTTTAATCTCATACCAAAAGCGTATCTGATATACAAAAGAACGCTCAGAAAGAGATACCTTAGTCGAGCCAATGAGCTAGATAAGGTTTAAAAAAAAAAAAAAAAAAAATAATATATATATATATATATATATATATATATATATATATATATATATATATATATACATACATCTCATCGACTAATGGAATGGAACGAAATATCGTCCATTATTAAACTGTTTGAGTTTGACAAATCGTTTAAGTGCCCAAATAAATGTGCACCGATTTTAAACACAACGAAAATAAAACATGTTCAATGTATGATAAACTCATATATTAACATTCGTGAGATAGTATATACTAATTTAAATAGATTAACGCAATTGCACGTAACGCAAGTAAATGATGTGTTTAAAAGATTAAGAGAGAATCTTAGATATATATCGGAAAGACATAGCCTACAACTATTTATTCCGAATATTATTAACACACCAGCCAGATTTCATGAGTCGGTATTAATGGATATCGAACCACAATCAAATCTTGAACAAAAACATTCAGGGGATATAGGAAACGAAGTAATCATGACGTCAATAGTAGAAAAAGACCGTCAATATGTGAGACAAGTCTCAACTTTAATCCCCGAATTTGATGGTAATAAACTACCACTCCAGCGCTTTCTAACAGCGTTAAGAATCACTGATAGGACTAAAGGAGATCAAGAAGATCTAGCCGTTGAAGTTATCAAATCAAAGATAACCGGCACAATCCTTTATATAGTACAAAACGAAACAACAATCCAGGATATTATTAGGAAACTCAATGATAACGTTAAAGGAGAGTCCTCTGATGTTATCAAAGCAAAACTACTAAATATAAAGCAAAAGGGTAAAACAGCATCGGAGTATATGACTGATATTGACAGTCTGCGCAAGCAGCTAGAAGCAGCGTACATTGACGAAGGTTTAGACCCAGGAAATGCTGATAAATTTTCGACCAAAGAGGTGATATCAGCTCTGATTCACAACTGTGAACATGAAAAGTTGCGTATAATACTAGAAGCTGGTAATTTCGGTAATTTTAATGATGTAATGGGTAAATATATCCATTGCAGCACAGAGATTACGGGAAGCGCCAACACTGTCTTTTATTACAGAGGCAACGGTAGTCGCGGTAACCAAAGAGGTTACAATAACCGCGGTTACAATAACTCAAACAGAGGTAATTAGCAAAATAGAGATAATTACCATTACAATCACAATAATAATAATAAAGGGAACAATAGTGGCCAAAATAGAGGAAACTCTAGAGGCCGTGGTAACTCGAACAGAGGCCATAATCCCCAAAACAATGCAAACATACGAACTGCAGAAAGTAGTTCGGGAAACGAATAAATCCCTTAAGATATTCAGAGTGTGCGATAGTATACAACATCAATCTTAGTTCAGGATTATTTATAAAACTAAAAAACATAAGCACAAACAATTCTCTCCCTTTTTTAGTAGACACTGGTGCAGATATTTCAATAATTAAAGAAAATGTCGATATTTTTGACAATGTTAACACTAACATATCAACTAAAATATCAGGAATCGGTGAAGGTTGAGTTTTTTCAAAAGGTTTAGCATTCGTAGAATTATCTACAGGAAAGTACATAATCCCACACAACTATCACTTAGTTGAATAAAACTTTCCAATCCCTAGCGATAGCATTATAGGTATAGACTTCATAAAAAAATTCAATTGCCTATTATATTTTACACATACTAGTGACACTCTAATAATTAGGCCAGATAATTTAAACCTACAAATAAAAATACACATCGCATATAGTTGTGATAACAATGTCATTTTACTTCCAGCCCGCACTGAAGTAGTCCGACAAATTAAATTAGAATCGACAGAACAAACTGTTCTAATTCCGAATCAAGGAATTGAGAAAGGAATATTTATTGGAAATACTATCTCCAGTAAAGAAAATATTGTTGACCGAGTCCTAAATACAACAAGTGTAACCAAAATAAAACACATTAATAATATAAAAACCGAAAAGCTAAGTGACTATGACATAGTCCAAGAAATTAGCAAAAACAGACACGAAGATGTCATAAAAAAAACTTACAAAAAACTTTCCACCACAGTTCAAAGCAAAACTTGAAGATTTATGCACCCAGTATACAGACATATTCGGACTTGAAACCGAATCAATAACAACAAATAATTTTTATAAGCAAGAACTAACACTGAATGATAATAATCCAGTATAAACCAAAAACTATAGAATTCCACCTGCACACAAAGAAGAAATCAATAAACAAGTTGAAAAGCTCATTCTAGATAAAATAGTTGAACCATCCACCTCAGAATATAATAGCCCAATATTGCTGGTACCTAAGAAAGGTCTACCAGGTTCTTCTACAAAAATATGGCGATTAGTAGTAGATTACCGCCAGTAGTAGATTACCGACCAGTTAGGTAGAGCCAAATACTATTCATGTCTAGACTTAATGTCTGGATTCCATCAAATAGAATTAAAAGAAAGATCTAGAGAACTAACGTCCTTTTCAATGAGCAGTGGCTCGTACCAGTTCACAAGACTACCATATGGTCTTAAAATAGCGCCAAATTCTTTTCAAACAATGACGACAATAGCTTTTTCTGGACTCGACCCTTCACAAGCATTCTTGTATATGGGTGACTTAATAGTCATCGGTTGTTCGGAAAACCACATGATAAAAACTTAATAAACGTTTTTGAACTATGTAGAAAAAACAACCTTAAGCTACATCCAGAAATATTTAAATTCTTCATGCACCAAATGAATTTTCTAGGTCACAAGTGTACTGATCAAGGCATACTGTCCGATGATAAAAAATATGACGTCATCGAAAAATATCCAGTCCCTACAGACGCGGATAGCGCTAGAAGATTCGTTGCGTTTTGCAATTACTATAGACGTTTCATCAAAAATTTCGCCGATTATTCACGGCACATAACACGATTATGTAAAAAGAATGTCAAATTTCAATGGTCCGATGAATGCCAAAATGCATTCGAGTATTTAAAAAAGGCTTTAAGTAAACCCACAATATTGAAATATCCAGATTTCGATAAAAAGTTTTGCATAATTACTGATGCAAGTAAAAACGCTTGTGGAGCTGTCCTAACACAGAACTATGGAGATAAACAACTCCCAGTTGCATATGCTTCACGCTCATTCACTAAAAGTGAAAGCAACAAATCAATTACAGAACAAGAGTTAGCAGCTATCCACTGGGCAATTACATATTTCAGACCATACATATATGGAAAACATTTCACAGTAAAAACAGATTACAGACCATTAACCTATTGGTTTTCAATGACAAATCCAAGTTCAAAACTAACTATAATGAGACTAGAACTAGAAGAATACGATTTCGCAGTGGAGTATCTCATGGGAAAAGAAAACTTCGTAGCAGATGCATTATCAAGAATTACAATATCCGATTTAAAAGACATACATAGAAAAGTCCTGAAAGTCACTACCAGGCAACAGTATAGACAGAAAAAATCCTGCGCAGGAAAAGACAAAGAAGAATAACAATAATAAGAAGGAGATGAATAAGAAAAAGAAGAGAAAAAAAATGGAAGAAGAATAGGTAAAAGAAGAAGAAAAAGAATATGAAGACGAAGAAAAAGAAGAAGAGAAATAAGAAAAGAAATAAGATGAGTAAGGAGAAGAAGAGGAACAGAAGGAAGAAGAAAAAGAAGCAGAGGAAGAAGAAACGAAAGATAAGAAAGAGAAAAAGAAGTTGAAGAAATACAAGAAGCAGAAAAAGAGAAGAGAGAGAAGAGAAAAGAGAAGAAGAGAAAAGAGAAGAACGAAAAAGAAGGAGAAAAAAAGAAAAGAGAAAGAATAAGAGATGAAAGAAGAAAAAGAGAAAGAAGATGAGAAAGAAGAACAGGAAGAAGAAGAGGAATAACAAGATGAAAAGAAGGAAGAGCAAAAAGAGAAGAAACAAGAAGAAGAAGAAGAGGACAAAGAGAAGATGAAGAAAAGGGAGAAGAAGAAAAGGAATATGAAGAAGGAATAGAAAAAGAAGAAGCGAAAGAGAAGAAAGAAGATGCTAAAGTGAAGAATAGAAAGTTGAAGAAGAAGAATTAGAGGAAGAGAAGAAAGGAGACGACAAAGAATAAAATGAAGAAATGGAAGAAGAAGAAGAGAACGAGAAGGAAGAAGAATCAAAAGAAAGTGATGGAAAAGAAGAGAAAGAAGAAGAAGAAGAAGAGGAAGAGGAAGAGAAGAAAGAAAAAGAATAAGAATATAAGATGAAAAAGAAGAGAAAGAACAAGAGATGAAAGAAGAAAAAGATAAAGAATAAGAGAAAGAAGAAGAAGATGAAAAAGAAGAAGAAGGAAAAAAGAAAAGGAAGAAGCAGAAATATAAGACAAAGAAGAAGAGGTGAAAAATAAAGAGAAGAAAGAACAAGAAGAAGAAAAAAAGAATTGAAAGACAAAGAAGAAGAAATAAAAGAAGAAAAAGAGAAAGAAGAAGAGTAAGAAGATGAAGAAGAGGAAGAGAAGAGATAAGAAGAAGAGAACAGAGAAGAAGATGAAGAAAAGGAAGAAGAAGAAAAAAATTTGAAGAAGAAGAAGAAGAAGACGAAGGAGAAGATGAATTAAAATAAGAAGAAGAAGAAAGAAGATGAAGAAATTGAAGAAGAAGAGGAGAACGAGAAGGAAGAAGAACGAAGAGAAAGTGAAGAAAAAAAGAGAAAGAAAAAGAAGAAGAAGAAGAGGAAGAGAAGAAATAAGAAGAAGAGGACAAAGAAGAAGATGAAGAAAAGGAAGCAGAAAAAGAAGAAGATGATGAAGAAGAAGGGAAAAAAGAAGATGAAGAAGAAGAGGATATAGGGGAAAAGGAAAAGGAAAATAAAGAAGAATAAGGAGAATAGGAGGAAAAAGATGAAGAATCGGAAGATGAAAAGGAAGAGGAATAAGAAGCGAAAAAAGGAGAGGAAGGAGAAGCAGAAGAAGACGAAGAAGAAGAGGAAGCTGAAGAGAGAGAAGAAGAAGACGAAGACGCAGAAAAACAAAAACAAAAGAGGAAGAAAAAGAAGATGAAAACGAAGAAAAAGAAGAAGAAGAGAAATAAGAAAAGGAATAAAAAGAGGAAGAAGAAAAGAAAGAGCAAGAGGAAAAGGAATATGTAGAAGAGGGAGAAGAAGAAGAAGAGGAAGAACAAAAAGAAGACGAAGAAGAAGACGAGAAATAAGAAACGAAAGATGCGGAAGAGAAATAGAAGATGAAAAAGTAGAACAAGCAGAAAAAGAAGATGAAGAAAAAAAGGAGGAGAAAGATGAAGAGAAGAAAAAAGAAGAAGAAGAAAAAAAGAAGAGCAAGAGAAAGAACAAGAGATGAAAGAAGAAAAGGAGAAAGAAGATGAGGAAGAAGTAGAAGAGGAAGAGGAGGAAGGAGAAGAAATAAGAAGAAGAAGAAGAGCACAAAGAAGAAGATGAAGAAAAGGAAGAAGAAGAAAAAGAAGAAGAGAACGAGAAGGAAGAAAAAAGAAAAAAAAGTGAAGAAAAAGAAGAGAAAGAAGAAGAAGAAGAGGAAGAGAAGAAAGAAGAAGAAGAAGAGGAGAAAGAAGAAGATAAAGAAAATGAAGAATAAGAAGAAAAAAAAAATATGAAGAAGGAGAAAAAGGAAAAAAAAGAAGATGATGAAAAAGCAAAAGAGACGAAGAAGAAGTTAAAGAGCAAGAGAAAGACAAGAAAGCAGAAGAAGAGAAAGAAGAAAAGAGATAAGAAGAAGAAGAAGACGACGAAGAAGTCGAAAAAGAGGAAGGGAGTGTTATATGCAAAATAAGACAGTTTGACTCTTTGTTTATATAACATAACCACCGCCAAGTGCTATAATATGATCAGCCGCTTATATGTGGACTGGCCTGCAGCGTGAGATCTGCAGCGTAAGCACTATGACGTTCTGACTATTCGGTTCCAAGCGCATGTCAATGTATATGCCTTCTGCATGCGCATATAATAATATATACAAATACATATGACACGCTATATACTCCCGTTCTGCCGCTGCTTTAAGCAACAGAACTATATACTCTCTTATGTACTTTAGGCTAAGTCAATATCGAATAAAGAAAGACCGATTCATTATGTATGAAGACGTCAAAGACACAAGTCTGGTTGTTTAATTATTACATGGTGACCGTGACTCGTGACGTGTCGACGTCAGTACAGCAACAGCAGCAGGCACCAGCAAACAAACAACAACAACAGCAAAGCGCCGCTGAATGCCAGGAGTTCTTATCCGGGAAGGCAAAAGATTCTTGCAGACGGTTATCCAGAATAACATCAACACCAACTTGAACATTCGGATCTGTGCCTTCATCCGCTTCTTCGGCCGATGGATTTGAGCCTCCAATAGAAATTTCCGCTTCTGCATCGGTAAACATCTAGACGCCGGCAAAACTGCAATTAACAAACTGCACTGAACCGGAGTCACAACTGCCACGCGCTGTAAAGTAAAAAGAAGAAAGCACCGCTGAATGCCAGGAGGGACGGAAAACGTATATTCTGAGTAAGTAGAGTTAGAGTGAAATGGCAAAAAGAGGTGGGGTGCAATATAAAATAAAGAAAAGAATAGCACACATTAAGTGGCTATTACATACAAAACAAGCACCACCTCCATGGGCTGTGGCACAAAAACTGCAACATGAACTTGACTTTTTAAAGTCAATAAAAAAGACAGAAAGTCAAGCTCACTCAGTTATACCTACAATAAAAATAATTGATAATAACCGACTAACTCCTCCTAAGCCACTACCACTTCCAAGCGAGGAAAAGAAGTGCCCAAAGGATTGCCCAGGACCACTGGAGAGTGTATACTGCGAGTATACATGCTGGACAAAAATTGGTGAAAGGCAGGTAGCCCTTTACACCATCGATGGAGCATCATCAAAAATTAATTTTAAATTTAAAATAAATTTAAAGAAGAATGTAAAAATTAATAACACATATATAAGAAACAAAAATATTGTGAAATTGAGCGGAGCCTTATCTGCCCGATAGAAGTATAGCCTGTAAAGCTATACGAACCATTAGGTAGGGACATGTAAAAGCAATTTTTTTTCCTCCCCAGAGAAAAATTAACTATATCTAAACTTAAGAAAAATATTGTAAGCGGAAGCGATAACTGCATTGCTCGCTAAAGTATGGCCTGTGAAGTTATACGACAAAATAGGTAGGAGATTATTGTTAAGCATTTAAAAGAAAAAAAATTTATCATTAATTTTTGTGTAAAGTGGAACATTTATATATGTATATGTATCAAATTATTAAATCACGTTCTAACTACTAAATTTCGAGTTTGCCTTTAGTTCAGGATTTGTTTCCATTCTATGAACTGTTTGTTTCCTTCTTCGAATTGTCCCACACCACCCTAGGACGACTCTTATTAACTTTTAATTCGTAATTTTTTAAGTGAGCTTCTTGATTTCAAAATGGGAGGCCATGAGTCCAAGGTCAAAGATAGCACAGCAGACGTGATTAACGTCATAGATCTTGTGGATCCTACACCACACCTAGGCACCCAAACTCAGCTATTAATTGTACTAGGAGTACTCATGGCCTTTAATCTCATACCAAAAGCTTATCTGATATACAAAAGAACGCTCAGAAAGAGATACCTTAGTCGAGCCAATGAGCTAGATAAGGTATAAAAAGAAAAAAAAAATATATATATATATATATATATATATATATATATACATCTCATCGACTAATGGAATGGAACGAAATATCGTCCATTATTAAACTGTTTGAGTTTGACAAATCGTTTAAGTGCCCAAATAAATGTGCACCGATTTTAAACACAACGAAAATAAAACATGTTCAATGTATGATAAACTCATATATTAACATTCGTGAGATAGTATATACTAATTTAAATAGATTAACGCAATTGCACGTAACGCAAGTAAATGATGTGTTTAAAAGATTAAGAGAGAATCTTAGATATATATCGGAAAGACATAGCCTACAACTATTTATTCCGAATATTATTAACACACCAGCCAGATTTCATGAGTCGGTATTAATGGATATCGAACCACAATCAAATCTTGAACAAAAACATTCAGGGGATATAGGAAACGAAGTAATCATGACGTCAATAGTAGAAAAAGACCGTCAATATGTGAGACAAGTCTCAACTTTAATCCCCGAATTTGATGGTAATAAACTACCACTCCAGCGCTTTCTAACAGCGTTAAGAATCACTGATAGGACTAAAGGAGATCAAGAAGATCTAGCCGTTGAAGTTATCAAATCAAAGATAACCGGCACAATCCTTTATATAGTACAAAACGAAACAACAATCCAGGATATTATTAGGAAACTCAATGATAACGTTAAAGGAGAGTCCTCTGATGTTATCAAAGCAAAACTACTAAATATAAAGCAAAAGGGTAAAACAGCATCGGAGTATATGACTGATATTGACAGTCTGCGCAAGCAGCTAGAAGCAGCGTACATTGACGAAGGTTTAGACCCAGGAAATGCTGATAAATTTTCGACCAAAGAGGTGATATCAGCTCTGATTCACAACTGTGAATCAGAATCTGTGCGTATAATACTAGAAGCTGGCAATTTCGGTAATTTTAATGATGTAATGGGTAAATATATCCATTGCAGCACAGAGATTACGGGAAGCGCCAACACTGTCTTTTATTACAGAGGCAACGGTAGTCGCGGTAACCAAAGAGGTTACAATAACCGCGGTTACAATAACTCAAACAGAGGTAATTAGCAAAATAGAGATAATTACCATTACAATCACAATAATAATAATAAAAGGAACAATAGTGGCCAAAATAGAGGAAACTCTAGAGGCCGTGGTAACTCGAACAGAGGCCATAATCCCCAAAACAATGCAAACATACGAACTGCAGAAAGTAGTTCGGGAAACGAATAAATCCCTTAAGATATTCAGAGTGTGCGATAGTATACAACATCAATCTTAGTTCAGGATTATTTATAAAACTAAAAAACATAAGCACAAACAATTCTCTCCCTTTTTTAGTAGACACTGGTGCAGATATTTCAATAATTAAAGAATAAGATATTTTTGACAATGTTAACACTAACATATCAACTAAAATATCAGGAATCGGTGAAGGTTGAGTTTTTTCAAAAGGTTTAGCATTCGTAGAATTATCTACAGGAAAGTACATAATCCCACACAACTATCACTTAGTTGAATAAAACTTTCCAATCCCTAGCGATAGCATTATAGGTATAGACTTCATAAAAAAATTCAATTGCCTATTATATTTTACACATACTAGAGACACTCTAATAATTAGGCCAGATAATTTAAACCTACAAATAAAAATACACATCGCATATAGTTGTGATAACAATGTCATTTTACTTCCAGCCCGCACTGAAGTAGTCCGACAGATTAAATTAGAATCGACAGAACAAACTGTTCTAATTCCGAATCAAGAAATTGAGAAAGGAATATTTATTGGAAATACTATCTCCAGTAAAGAAAATATTGTTGACCGAGTCCTAAATACAACAAGTGTAACCAAAATAAAACACATTAATAATATAAAAACCGAAAAGCTAAGTGACTATGACATAGTCCAAGAAATTAGCAAAAACAGACACGAAGATGTCATAAAAAAAACTTACAAAAAACTTTCCACCACAGTTCAAAGCAAAACTTGAAGATTTATGCACCCAGTATACAGACATATTCGGACTTGAAACCGAATCAATAACAACAAATAATTTTTATAAGCAAGAACTAACACTGAATGATAATAATCCAGTATAAACCAAAAACTATAGAATTCCACCTGCACACAAAGAAGAAATCAATAAACAAGTTGAAAAGCTCATTCTAGATAAAATAGTTGAACCATCCACCTCAGAATATAATAGCCCAATATTGCTGGTACCTAAGAAAGGTCTACCAGGTTCTTCTACAAAAATATGGCGATTAGTAGTAGATTACCGCCAGTAGTAGATTACCGACCAGTTAGGTAGAGCCAAATACTATTCATGTCTAGACTTAATGTCTGGATTCCATCAAATAGAATTAAAAGAAAGATCTAGAGAACTAACGTCCTTTTCAATGAGCAGTGGCTCGTACCAGTTCACAAGACTACCATATGGTCTTAAAATAGCGCCAAATTCTTTTCAAACAATGACGACAATAGCTTTTTCTGGACTCGACCCTTCACAAGCATTCTTGTATATGGGTGACTTAATAGTCATCGGTTGTTCGGAAAACCACATGATAAAAACTTAATAAACGTTTTTGAACTATGTAGAAAAAACAACCTTAAGCTACATCCAGAAATATTTAAATTCTTCATGCACCAAATGAATTTTCTAGGTCACAAGTGTACTGATCAAGGCATACTGTCCGATGATAAAAAATATGACGTCATCGAAAAATATCCAGTCCTTACAGACGCGGATAGCGCTAGAAGATTCGTTGCGTTTTGCAATTACTATAGACGTTTCATCAAAAATTTCGCCGATTATTCACGGCACATAACACGATTATGTAAAAAGAATGTCAAATTTCAATGGTCCGATGAATGCCAAAATGCATTCGAGTATTTAAAAAAGGCTTTAAGTAAACCCACAATATTGAAATATCCAGATTTCGATAAAAATTTTTGCATAATTACTGATGCAAGTAAAAACGCTTGTGGAGCTGTCCTAACACAGAACTATGGAGATAAACAACTCCCAGTTGCATATGCTTCACGCTCATTCACTAAAGGTGAAAGCAACAAATCAATTACAGAACAAGAGTTAGCAGCTATCCACTGGGCAATTACATATTTCAGACCATACATATATGGAAAACATTTCACAGTAAAAACAGATTACAGACCATTAACCTATTTGTTTTCAATGACAAATCCAAGTTCAAAACTAACTATAATGAGACTAGAACTAGAAGAATACGATTTCGCAGTGGAGTATCTCATGGGAAAACAAAACTTCGTAGCAGATGCATTATCAAGAATTACAATATCCGATTTAAAAGACATACATAGAAAATTCCTGAAAGTCACTACCAGGCAACAGTATAGACAGAAAAAATCCTGCGCAGGAAAAGATCAAGAAGATTTGCCAATGCAAACTCTTGACAACGCTTCTAAGCCCAAGAGCGAGCGATATGATCTTTGAATTAATTTCAATTGCATCTTTTAAAAATATAGGCAATAAAATATTGAATATTTTAAGAGTAGCGCAACTCAAGCCGGTGACCCTAATAGAAAATAAAAAAGATCTAGAAGCGATACTGTCTAAATTTCATGACGATCCAACTCAAGGAGGTCATAATGACATTAGAAGAACGCTAGCTAAAATAAAACGACAAAACGACAAACGACGAATGTCAAAAATGCCATAAATCCAAAATAACAACTCATATAAAGACCCCAATGATTATAACTGAAACACCAACTATAGCTTTTGACAGAGTGATAGTAGATACTATAGGTCCACTACCACGCTCAGAGAATGGTAATGAATATGCAGTTACGCTAATATGCGATTTAACTAAGTATTTAGTAACCATTCCTATTCCAAATAAAAGTGCAACAATCGTTTCCAAAGCTATATTTGAAAACTTTATTCTAAAGTACGGTCCAATGAAGACGTTCATTACGGACATGGGAACAGAATATAAGAATTCAGTAATAACTGACTTGTGCAAATATTTGAAGATAGACAACATAACGTCTACTGCACATCATCATCAAACCTTAGGTACAATAGAACGAAGTCATAGGACATTCAATGAATATGTTCGTTCATATATATCTGCAGACAAAACCGATTGGGATGTTTCGATACAATATTTCACATACTGTTTCAACACATACGTACATACGAACTAGTATGTGGAAGATTACCAAGACAGTTCGTAGATTTTAATAAAACCACTAGAATAGACCTATTATATAATGTAGATGATTACGCTAAAAAAGTTAAGTTTAGATTAGAAATAGCTTATAAAAGAGCAAGAATAGCTCTAGACAATAGTAAAGCTAGAAATAAAAAGCAATACGATAATAAAATATCAGATGTAAGCATAGAAATAGGAAATAAAGTTCTATTAAAAAATGACGCAGGACACAAGTTAGATCCTACATATATAGGACCATTTAAGGAGGACCATTAGCTATAGATAATAAAGATAATATTACAATTAGGGATGGCAAGAAAAGGAAACAAAAAGTTCATAAGGATAGGCTAAAAGTTCAAAAATAAACTTCGGAATGAATTATTAACAAACAAAATTTCTGTTACATATACATATGAAAGTATTGAAATCTTTCATCCACAAAATAAAATATATATATACAACTCAAATCAAACTTCTAATATTAAAAAAAAAAAAAATTTATATATGTACAATAATAAAAATACAAACATGAAAATACATATTTCATTATATAAATTATTTATAACTCCAATAGTTATTCAATATAATATTAAATAACTTCATATTAATATTACGTTATTTCTGTAAAAAGGGAGGTGTAGTGTGTTATATGCAAAATAAGCATATGCCCACCATATTGTAGTGTATACAATATGTAAAGTGGTCATACGCCCTAACTAAAGAGAGACACTTTGTCGCTTTATTTACATAACATAACCACCGCCAAGTGCTGTAATATGATCAGCCGCTTATATGTGGACTGGCCTGCAGCGTTAGATCTGCAGCGTAAGCACTATGACGTTCTGACTATTCGGTCCCAAGCGCATGTCAATGTATATGCCTTCTGCATGTGCATATAATAATATACAAATACATATGACACGCTATATACTCCCGTTCTACCGCTGCTTTGAGCGACAGAACTATATACTCTCTTATGTACTTTAGGCTAAGTCAATATCGAATAAAGGAAGACCGATTCATTATTTATGAAGACGTCAAAGACACAAGTCTGGTTGTTTAATTATTACAGAGGAAGAACAAGAAGAAGAAGACGAAGGAGAAGATGAATTAAAGGAAGAAGAAGAAGAAGAAAACGAAAATGAAGAAGAAGAAGAAGAGGAAGGGGAGGAAGAAGAAGAAGAAGAAGAAGTAGAAGAAGCAGAAAAAGAAGATAAAGAAAAAATGAGGAGAAAGATGAAGAGAAGAAAGAAGAAGAAGAAGCAAAAAATATGAGAAAGAATAGAAAGAGAAAGAACAAGAGATGAAAGACGAAAAAGAGAAAGAATAAGAAAAAGAAGAAGAGAAAGAAGAAGAGGAAGAAAAAAAGAAGATGAATAAGTAGAAGAAGCAGAAAAAGAATATGAAGAAGAAAGGGCGGAGAAAGATAAAGAGAAGAAAGAACAATAGAAGAAAAAAGATAAAAATAAGAGAAAGAGAAAGAACAAGGGATGAAAGAAGAAAAAGGGAAAGAAGAAGAGAAAGAAGATGAAGAAGAGGAAGAACAAAGAGAGAAGCAATAAGAATAGGACAAAGAAGATGAAGAAATGGAAGAAGAAGAACAGAACGGGAAAGACGAAAGAACGAAAAGAAAGTGAAGAAAAAGAAGACAAAGAAGAAAGAGAAAAAGAGGAAGAGAATAAAAAAAAGAAGAAGAGGACAAAGAAGAAGATGAAAAAATAAAAGAAGAAGAAGAAAAAAATATGAAGAAGGAGAAAAAGGAAAAAAGCAGATGAAGAAGAAGCAAAAGGAATGAAAAAGAGGAGAAAGAGCGTGAGAAAGAGCAAGAAAAAAGAAGAAGAGAAAAAAGACGAAGAAGACAAAAAAAAAAGGAAGGGAGAAAGAGGAAGAAAAGAAGAAGAAGAAGACAAAGATGAATTTAAAGAAGAAGAAGAAGAAAAACAAGATGAAGAAGAAGAAGAGAAAAAAAAGAAGAAGAAGAAGAGGGCATAGGGGATAAGGAAAAGGAAAAGGAAGAAGAATAAGGAGAATAAGTGGAAAAAGATGAAGAAATGGAAGATGAAAAGGAAGAGGAATAAGAAGTGAAAGAAGAAGAGAAAGAAGAAGAAGAGAAAAGGAAGATGAGGAAGAGAAAAAGAAGATGAAGAAGTAGAAGAAGCAGAAAAAAAAAGAAAAGGAGGAGAAAGGTGAAGAGAAGAAAGAACAAGAAGAAGAAAAAATAAATAAAAAGAAGAGAAAGAAGAAGAGATGAAAGAAGGGAAAGAGAAAAAAAAGAGATGAAAGGAGAAAAAGAGAAAGAGGAAGAACAAAAAGAGAAGAAATAAGAAGAAGAAGAAGAAGAGGACAAAGAGAAGATGAAGAAAAGGGAGAAGAAGAAAAGGAATATGAAGAAGGAAGAGAAAAAGAAGAAGCGAAAGAGAAGAAAGAAGATGCTAAAGTGAAGAATAGAAAGTTGAAGAAGAAGAATTAGAGAAAGAGAAGAAAGGAGAGGACAAAGAATAAAATGAAGAAATGGAAGAAGAAGAAGAGAACGAGAAGGAAGAAGAATCAAAAGAAAGTGAAGGAAAAGAAGAGAAAGAAGAAGAAGAAGAAGAGGAAGAGAAGAAAGAGAGAGAATAAGAATATAAGATGAGAAAGAAGAAAAAGAACAAAAGATGAAAGAAGAAAAAGATAAAGAATAAGAGAAAGAAGAAGAAGATGAAAAAGAAGAAGAAGGAAAGAAGAAAAGGAAGATGAGGAAGAGAAAAAGAAGATGAAGAAGTAGAAGAAGCAGAAATATAAGACAAAGAAGAAGAGGTGAAAAATGAAGAGAAGAAAGAAAAAGAAGAAGAAAAAAAGAATTGAAAGACAAAGAAGAAGAAAAAGAGAAAGAAGAAGAGTAAGAAGATGAAGAAGAGGAAGAACAAAAAGATAAGGAATAAGAAGAGGACAAAGAATATGAAGAATTGGAAGAAGAACAAGAAAACGAGAAGGAAGAAGAACGAAAAGAAAGTTAAGAAAAAAAGAGAAAGAAAAAGAAGAAGAAGAAGAAGAGGAAGAGAAGAAATAAGAAGAAGAGGACAAAGAAGAAGATGAAGAAAAGGAAGCAGAAAAAGAAGAAGATGATGAAGAAGAAGGGAAAAAAGAAGATGAAGAAGAAGAGGATATAGGGGAAAAGAAAAAGGAAAATAAAGAAGAATAAGGAGAATAGGAGGAAAAAGACGAAGAATCGGAAGATGAAAAGGAAGATGAAAAGGAAGAGGAATAAGAAGCGAAAAAAGGAGAGGAAGGAGAAGCAGAAGAAGACGAAGAAGAAGAGGAAGCTGAAGAGAGAGAAGAAGAAGCAGAAGAAGAAGACGAAGACGCAGAAAAACAAAAAGAAGATGAAGACGAGGAAAAAGAAGAAGAAGGAGAAGAGAAAGAAGAGGAAGATAAGTGCGAAGAAGGAGAAAGGGAACTAGAAGAGGAAGCTGAAGAAGAAAAAAAAAGAAAAGGCAGAAAAAAAGACGAAGAAGAAAAATAAGAAGAATAATAATAAGAAGAAGAAGATGACGAAGAAGAAAAAGAGAAAGAAGAAAAAAAAAAGAAAAAGAAGAGGGAGTGATAAAAGAAGAAGAAGAAGAAAAGGAAGATGAAGAGGAAGAAAAAAAAGATGAAAACGAAGAAAAAAAAAAGAAGAGAAATAAGAAAAGGAATAAAAGGAGGAAGAAGAAAAGAAAGAGCAAGAGGAAAAGGAATATGTAGAAGAGGGAGAAGAAGAAGAAGAGGAAGAACAAAAAGAAGACGAAGTAGAAGACGAGAAATAAGAAACGAAAGATGCGGAAGAGAAATAGAAGATGAAAAAGTAGAACAAGCAGAAAAAGAAGATGAAGAAAAAAAGGAGGAGAAAGATGAAGAGAAGAAAAAAGAAGAAGAAGAAAAAAAGATAAAAAAAAGGATAAAGAAAAAGAACAAGAGGTGAAAAAAGAAAAAGAGAAAGAAGAAGAAGAAAAGTAAGATGAGGAAGTGAAAAAGAAGATGAAGAAGTAGATGAAGCAGAAAAAGAAGAAAAAAGCAGGAGAAAGATGAAGAGAAAAAAAAAACAAGAAGAAGAAAACAAGTAAGGAAACTCTAGTCGGAGGTGCCCGACTAGGAAATACCCTGAACCCCGCCTATCGGCGGCTTTAAATGCACTTCAAAGTTTGAATATAATTTTAAATTAAATTTAAAAATTTAAAAAAAAAGATTAAGTAACTTGCATAAAAAAAGGTTACGTCAGCTTAGAGAATCGAACCCGAGACTTTATGTCGGCGTTCACCGCTTCTACCAACACAGCCGTTGCAAAACATAAGAGTGAGATAGCGAATTCCTAAGTACAGTTATTGAGCTACTGAGCTACTGCTACTGAGCTGCTGAACTTCTGCTGAAAATTCATCCCCAATTTGTCTTTGTTGTTGTTGTTATGAATTCTTCGAATTTTCTAGAGCTTCTGCTGCTGCGTTTAATAACATAATGCATTTCATCTATTCATATGTATGTATGTACATACATAGGTATATTATATTGACTTTATTTAAGTTATATCAATGTTACTCTTATTTTATATATATGTAAATATATACAGTATGTACATGTGTACATACATATGTATGTATATTGCAAGCAACGCATACATACACACGCACACGCATACACTCTGCTAATTGCGCAGTTTACTCAGCGACTGCGCTGCGCTAATATGTGCATGTTATGGGAAACTAAATGCTTAATAACTTTTTTTGTAGACCGACTTTCTTAATCAAACTTGCGCAGCGTAATTATATCATTCATAAGTGTGCGTGTGCAAAAGCACAAGTCTCTAGTATTTGAAATAAGTGTTTTGAAAATTTGGGCGAAGGGGGCGTGGCATCCAAAATCTAGCAAAAACCAAAATTGTATAAAAGTCCCATTAAGCTTTGGAGTCTTTAACTATCAAGATATAGAAGATATAATTTTAAAACTGAAAAACCGATTTCGTTTTTAATCGATAAAAAAAGAACGAGAAGAGTTATCGAATTTCTAAAACAAACTCGACCTGCGCGTGATATACACGAATCTATAAAAAAAAGTTCAAGTCTCTAGCTATTATAGGTTCTGAGATCCACGCGTTCAAACATACGGACAGACGGACAGACGGACGGACGGACAGACGGACAGACGGACAGACAGACAGACAGACAGGGCTCAATCGACTCGGCTTGTCGCCCTGATCAAGAATATATATACTTTATGGGGTCTGCCACGCCTCCTTCTGCCTGTTACATACATTTGGGCTGCAACAAAACCATTATACCCTGATTACCCATTTTTAATGGGTTCAGGGTATAAAAAGGACAGCAAGAGAAAGAACAAGAGATGAAAGAAGAAAAGGAGAAAGAAGATGACAAAAAAGAAGAAGAGCACAAAGAAGAAGATGAAGAAAAAGAAGAAGAAGAAAAAGAAGAAGAAGAAGAAGAGAATGAGAAGGAAGAAAAACGAAAAGAAAGTGAAGAAAAAGAAGAGAAAGAAGAAGAAGAAGAGGAAGAGAAGAAAGAAGAAGAAGAAGAGGAGAAAGAAGAAGATAAAGAAAATGAAGAAGAAGAAGAAAAAAAAATATGAAGAAGGAGAAAAAGGAAAAAAAAGAAGATGAAAAAGCAAAAGAGATGAAGAAGAAGTTAAAGAGCAAGAGAAAGGCAAGAAAGCAGAAGAAGAGAAAGAAGAAGAGAGATAAGAAGAAGAAGAATTAGACGACGAAGAAGTCGAAAAAGAGGAAGGGAGTGTTATATGCAAAATAAGCATATGCCCACCATATTGTAGTGTATACAATATGTAAAGTGGTCATACGCCCTAACTAAACGTTAGAGTATCAAGCGCATAAACATAGTGACACTTTGTCTCTTTGTTTACATAACATAACCACCGCCAAATGCTATAATATGATCAGCCGCTTATATGTGGACTGGCCTGCAGCGTGAGATCTGCAGCGTAAGCACTATGACGTTCTGACTATTCGGTCCCAAGCGCATGTCAATGTATATGCCTTCTGCATGTGCATATAATAATATATACAAATACATATGAAACGCTATATACTCCCGTTCTGCCGCTGCTTTAAGCAACAGAACTATATACTCTCTTATGTACTTTAGGCTAAGTCAATATCGAATAAAGAAAGACCGATTCATTATGTATGAAGACGTCAAAGACACAAGTCTGGTTGTTTAATTATTACATGGTGACCGTGACTCGTGACGTGTCGACGTCAGTACAGCAACAGCAGCAGGCACCAGCAAACAAACAACAACAACAGCAAAGCGCCGCTGAATGCCAGGAGTTCTTATCCGGGAAGGCAAAAGATTCTTGCAGACGGTTATCCAGAATAACATCAACACCAACTTGAACATTCGGATCTGTGCCTTCATCCGCTTCTTCGGCCGATGGATTTGAGCCTCCAATAGAAATTTCCGCTTCTGCATCGGTAAACATCTAGACGCCGGCAAAACTGCAATTAACAAACTGCACTGAACCGGAGTCACAACTGCCACGCGCTGTAAAGTAAAAAGAAGAAAGCACCGCTGAATGCCAGGAGGAACGGAAAATGTATATTCTGAGTGAGTAGAGTTAGAGTGAAATGGCAAAAAGAGGTGGGGTGCAAAATAAAATAAAGAAAAGAATAGCACACATTAAGTGGCTATTATATACAAAACAAGCACCACCTCCATGGGCAGTGGCACAAAAACTGCAACATGAACTTGACTTTTTAAAGTCAATAAAAAAGACAGAAACTCAAGCTCACTCAGTTATACCTATAATAAAAATAATTGATAATAACCGACTAACTCCTCCTAAGCCACTACCACTTCCAAGCGAGGAAAAGAAGTACCCAAAGGATTGCCCAGGACCACTGGAGAGTGTATACTGCGAGTATACATGCTGGACAAAAATTGGTGAAAGGCAGGTAGCCCTTTACACCATCGATGGAGCGTCATCAAAAATTAATTTTAAATTTAAAATAAATTTAAAGAAGAATCTAAAAATTAATAACATATATATAAGAAACAAAATTATTGTAAGAAATATTGTGAAATTGAGCGGAGCCTTATCTGCCCGATAGAAGTATAGCCTGTAAAGCTATACGAACCATTAGGTAGGGACATGTAAAAGCAATTTTTTTTCCTCCCCAGAGAAAAATTAACTATATCTAAACTTAAGAAAAATATTGTAAGCGGAAGCGATAACTGCATTGCTCGCTAAAGTATGGCCTGTGAAGTTATACGAAAAAAATAGGTAGGAGATTATTGTTAAGCATTTAAAAGAAAAAAAAATGTATCCTTAATTTTTGTGTAAAGTGGAACATTTATCATTTAACATATTAAATCACGTTCTAACTACTAAATTTCGAGTTTGCCTTTAGTTCAGGACTTGTTTCCATTCTATGAACTGTTTGTTTCCTTCTTCGAATTGTCCCACACCACCCTAGGACGACTCTTATTAACTTTTAATTCGTAATTTTTTAAGTGAGCTTCTTGATTTCAAAATGGGAGGCCATGAGTCCAAGGTCAAAGATAGCACAGCAGACGTGATTAACGTCATAGATCTTGTGGATCCTACACCACACCTAGGCACCCAAACTCAGCTATTAATTGTACTAGGAGTACTCATGGCCTTTAATCTCATACCAAAAGCGTATCTGATATACAAAAGAACGCTCAGAAAGAGATACCTTAGTCGAGCCAATGAGCTAGATAAGGTTTAAAAAAAAAAAAAAAAAAAAAAAATATATATATATATATATATATATATATATATATATATATATATACATCTCATCGACTAATGGAATGGAACGAAATATCGTCCATTATTAAACTGTTTGAGTTTGACAAATCGTTTAAGTGCCCAAATAAATGTGCACCGATTTTAAACACACCGAAAATAAAACATGTTCAATGTATGATAAACTCATATATTAACATTCGTGAGATAGTATATACTAATTTAAATAGATTAACGCAATTGCACGTAACGCAAGTAAATGATGTGTTTAAAAGATTAAGAGAGAATCTTAGATATATATCGGAAAGACATAGCCTACAACTATTTATTCCGAATATAATTAACACACCAGCCAGATTTCATGAGTCGGTATTAATGGATATCGAACCACAATCAAATCTTGAACAAAAACATTCAGGGGATATAGGAAACGAAGTAATCATGACGTCAATAGTAGAAAAAGACCGTCAATATGTGAGACAAGTCTCAACTTTAATCCCCGAATTTGATGGTAATAAACTACCACTCCAGCGCTTTCTAACAGCGTTAAGAATCACTGATAGGACTAAAGGAGATCAAGAAGGCTAGATCTTCTGAAGTTGAAGTAATCAAATCAAAGATAACCGGCACAATCCTTTATATAGTACAAAACGAAACAACAATCCAGGATATTATTAGGAAACTCAATGATAACGTTAAAGGAGAGTCCTCTGATGTTATCAAAGCAAAACTACTAAATATAAAGCAAAAGGGTAAAACAGCATCGGAGTATATGACTGATATTGACAGTCTGCGCAAGCAGCTAGAAGCAGCGTACATTGCGTACAACTGTTCTAATTCCGAATCAAGAAATTGAGAAAGGAATATTTATTGGAAATACTATCTCCAGTAAAGAAAATATTGTTGACCGAGTCCTAAATACAACAAGTGTAACCAAAATAAAACACATTAATAATATAAAAACCGAAAAGCTAAGTGACTATGACGTAGTCCAAGAAATTAGCAAAAACAGACACGAAGATGTCATAAAAAAAACTTACAAAAAACTTTCCACCACAGTTCAAAGCAAAACTTGAAGATTTATGCACCCAGTATACAGACATATTCGGACTTGAAACCGAATCAATAACAACAAATAATTTGAATAAGCAAGAACTAAGATTGAATGATAATAATCCAGTATAAACCAAAAACTATAGAATTCCACACGCACACAAAGAAGAAATCAATAAACAAGTTGAAAAGCTCATTCTAGATAAAATAGTTGAACCATCCACCTCAGAATATAATAGCCCAATATTGCTGGTACCTAAGAAAGGTCTACCAGGTTCTTCTACAAAAATATGGCGATTAGTAGTAGATTACCGCCAGTAGTAGATTACCGACCAGTTAGGTAGAGCCAAATACTATTCATGTCTAGACTTAATGTCTGGATTCCATCAAATAGAATTAAAAGAAAGATCTAGAGAACTAACGTCCTTTTCAATGAGCAGTGGCTCGTACCAGTTCACAAGACTACCATATGGTCTTAAAATAGCGCCAAATTCTTTTCAAACAATGACGACAATAGCTTTTTCTGGACTCGACCCTTCACAAGCATTCTTGTATATGGGTGACTTAATAGTCATCGGTTGTTCGGAAAACCACATGATAAAAACTTAATAAACGTTTTTGAACTATGTAGAAAAAACAACCTTAAGCTACATCCAGAAATATTTAAATTTTTCATGCACCAAATGAATTTCCTAGGTCACAAGTGTACTGATCAAGGCATACTGTCCGATGATAAAAAATATGACGTCATCGAAAAATATCCAGTCCCTACAGACGCGGATAGCGCTAGAAGATTCGTTGCGTTTTGCAATTACTATAGACGTTTCATCAAAAATTTCGCCGATTATTCACGGCACATAACACGATTATGTAAAAAGAATGTCAAATTTCAATGGTCCGATGAATACCAAAATGCATTCGAGTATTTAAAAAAGGCTTTAAGTAAACCCACAATATTGAAATATCCAGATTTCGATAAAGAGTTTTGCATAATTACTGATGCAAGTAAAAACGCTTGTGGAGCTGTTCTAACACAGAACTATGGAGATAAACAACTCCCAGTTGCATATGCTTCACGCTCATTCACTAAGGGTGAAAGCAACAAATCAATTACAGAACAAGAGTTAGCAGCTATCCACTGGGCAATTACATATTTCAGACCATACATATATGGAAAACATTTCACAGTAAAAACAGATTACAGACCATTAACCTATTTGTTTTCAATGACAAATCCAAGTTCAAAACTCACTAAAATAAGTTTCTTGTCCCCCCCACACACACACACACACACGGGGGGGGGGGGGGGGGGGGGGGGGGGGGGGGGGGGGGGAGAGAGAGAGAGAGAGAGAGAGAGAGAGAGAGAGAGAGAGAGAGAGGGGGGGGGGGGGGGGGGGGGGGGGGGGGGGGGGGGGAGAGAGAGAGAGAGAGAGAGAGAGAGAGAGAGAGAGAGAGAGAGAGAGAGAGAGAGAGAGAGAGAGAGAGAGAGAGAGAGAGAGAGAGGGGGGGGGGGGGGGGGGGGGGGGGGGGGGGGGGGGGGGGGGGGGGGGGGGGGGGGGGGGGGGGGGGGGGGGGGGGGGGGGGGGGGGGGGGGGGGGGGGGGGGGGGGGGGGGGGGGGGGGGGGGGGGGGGGGGGGGGGGGGGGGGGGGGGGGGGGGGGGGGGGGGGGGGGGGGGGGGGGGGGGGGGGGGGGGGGGGGGGGGGGGGGGGGGGGGGGGGGGGGGGGGGGGGGGGGGGGGGGGGGGGGGGGGGGGGGGGGGGGGGGGGGGGGGGGGGGGGGGAGAGACTAGGAAGGGCGGTTGGGTGGAGTATCTGGGAAAGAAAACACCATTGTGGATGCGTTATCAAAGTGCAAACCATCTGGGTTTAAAGACATACATAGAAAATTCCTGAAAGTCACTACAGGCAACAGTATAGACGAGAAAAATCCTGCGCAGGAAAAGATCAAGAGATTTGCCAATGCAAACTCTTGACAACGCTTCTAAGCC
>JAWNOX010000032.1:0-11466 GCA_035045555.1 Drosophila fulvimacula | reverse complement strand
TCTTCTTTCTCTTCTTCTTTCTCTTCTTCTTTCTCTTCTCCTTTCTGTTCTTCTTCTGCTTCTCCTTCTTCCTCTTCTTCTTTCGCATCTTATTCCTCTTCCTTTTCATCTTCCATTTCTTCATCTTTTTCCTCTTATTCTCCTTAGTCTTCTTCCTTTTCCTTTTCCCCTATATCCTCTTCTTCTTCTTCTTTTTTCTCTCTTTCTTCTTCATCTTCTTCTTCTTCCTTTAATTCATCTTCTCCTTCGTCTTCTTCTTCTTCTGCTTGTCCTTCCTCTTTCTGCTTGTCCTTCCTCTTTCTCGTCTTCTTCTTCTTCTTTCTCTTCTTCTGTCTCTTCTTCTTTTTCTTACTCTTTGTCTTACTCTTTCTCTTACTCTTTCTCTTCTTTTTCATCTCTTTTGCTTCTTCTTCATCTTCTTTTTTTCCTATTTCTCCTTCTTCACATTTTTTTCTTCTTTTTCTTGTTCCTTATTTTCATCTTCTTCTTTGTCCTCTTCTTCTTTCTTCTCTTCCCCTTCTTTTTCTTCACTTTCTTTTCATTCTTCTTCCTTCTCGTTCTCTTCTTCGTCTTCTTACATTTCTTCAGCTTCTTCTTTGTCCTTTTCTTCTCTTCCTCTTCTTCTTTTTCTTCAACTTTCTCTTCTTCACTTTCTTTTGCATCTTCTTCCTTCTCTTTCGCTTCTTCTTCTTCTTCTTCTTCTCCTTCTTCATATTCTTTTTCTTCTTCTTCCTTTTCTTCATCTTCTTCTTTGTGCTCTTTTTCTTCTTCTTTGTGCTCTTTTTCTTCTTCTTATTTCTTCTCTTTTTGTTCTTCCTCTTATTCATCTTCTTATTCCTCTTTCTCTTTCTCTTTATCTTTTTCTTTCCCTTCTTCTTTCTCTTCTTCTTCTTCCCCCTCTTCCTCTTTTTCTTCTTTCTCTTTTTCTTCTTCCCCCTTTTTCCTCTGCTTCTTTCTATTTTTCTTCTTTCAGCTCTTGTTCTTTCTCTTTCTCATCTTTTTAACCTTTTTTCTTCTTCTTGTTCTTTCTTCTCTTCATCTTTCTCTTCCTTTTTTTCATCATCTTCTTTTTCTGCTTCTTTTACTTCTTCATCTTCTTTTTCTCTTTCTCATCTTTCGTTTCTTCTTCTCTTCTTCCTCTTCATCTTCTTTTTTTCTTCTCCTTCTTCCTTTATCTCTTTTTCTTCTTTTTCTTTTTTTCTTCTTCTTTCTCCTTTTCTTCGTCTCTCTCTTCTATTTCGTCTTCTTCTTCTCCTTCTTCCTCTGCTTCTTCCCCTTCTTCTTTCACTTCTTATTCCTCTTCCTTTTCATCTTCCGTTTCTACATTTTTTCCTCTTTTTCTCCTTATCCTTCTTCTTCTTTGTTCTCTTATTCTTCTTTTTTTTTCTCTTCCTCTTCTTCTTCTTCTTTCTCTTCTTTTTCGTTACTTTCTTTTCGTTTTTTCTCCTTCTCGTTCTCCTCTTCTTCTTCATCATCTTCTTTGTCCTCTTCCTCTTCTTCTTATTTCTTCTTTTTTTGTTCTTCCTCTTCTTCTTATTTCTACTCTTTTTATTCTTCCTCGTCTTCATCTTCTTCTTTCCCTTTTTCTTCCTCTTCGCCTTCTTCCTCCTCTTCTTCTCTCTCATCTTTTTTCTCTTCTTTCTCTTTTTCTTCTTTCATCTCTTGTTCTTTCTCTTTCTCATCTTTTTTCTTCTTCTTCATCTTCTCTTTTTTCCTCTTCTTCTTTGTCTTCTTCTGCTTCTCCTTCCTCCTCTTCTTCGCTCGCTTTTTATTCCTCTTTCTTTTCACCTTTTTCCTGTTATTCACCTTATTCTTTTTCCTTTTCCTTTTCCCCTATATCCCCTTCTTCTTCTTCTCCTTTTTTCTCTTCTAGTTTTTCATCTTCTTTTTCTTCTTCTTCTTCTTCCTTTAATTCATCTTCTCCTTCTTCTTCTTCTTTTTTCTTCTTCTTTCTTGCTCTTACTCTTGCTCTTTCTCTTTTTTTCATCTCTTTTGCTTCTTCTTAATCTTCATATTTTCCTTTTTCTCCTTCTTCATATTTTTTGCTTTTTTTTCTTCTTCCTTTTCTTCACCGTCTTTTTTGTCCTCTTCTTCTTCTTTTTCTTTCTTCCTTTCCTCTTCTTCTTCTTCTTTCTCTTCTTTTTATTTTCGTTCTTCTTCCCTCTCGTTCTCTCCTTCTTCTTCATCTTCTTCTTTGTCTTCTTCTTCTTCTTTTTATTTCTTCTCTTTTTGTTCTTCCTCTTCTTCATCTTCTTCTAATTTCTACTCTTTTTGTTCTTCCTCGTCTTCATCTTCTTCTTTCCCTTTTTCTTCCTCTTCTTCTTCTTCCTCCTCTTCTTCTTTCTCATCTTCTTTCTATTTTTCTTCTTTCATCTCTTGTTCCTTCTCTTTATCTTCTTTTTATCTTTTTTTCTTCTTCTTGTTCTTTCTTCTCTTTATCTTTTTCATCTTTTCTTCTCCATCTTATTTTTCTGCTTCTATTACTTCTTCATTTTCTTTTTCTCTTCTTCATCTTCCTTTTCTTCTTTTCATCTTCTTCGTTGTCTTCTTCTTTTTCTTCGTGTTCTTTCTCTTAGTCTCTTTTTCTTCTTTCATCTCTTGTTCTTTCTCTTTCTCTTTCTCCTCCTCTTCTTCTTCATCTTCTCTTTTTTCCTCTTCTTTTTCGTCTTCTTCTGCTTCTCCTTCCTCCTCTTCTTCTTTCGCTTCTTATTCCGACTTTCTTAATCAAACTTTCGCAGCGTAATTATATCATTCATATGTGCATGTGCAGCTCAGTAGCTCAATAACTTTACTTAGGAATTCGCTCTCTCACTCTTATGAACTGTCACGGCTGTGTTGGTAGAAGTGATGATCGCCGACATAAAGTCTCGGGTTCGATTCTCTAAGATGACGTGAAAACTTTTTTAGCGCAAGTTACTTAATCGATTTTTTTTTAAATTTTTTAATTTAATTTAAAATTGTATACAAACTTTGAAGTGTATTTAAAGCCGCCGATAGGCGGGGTTCTGGGTATTTCATAGTCGGGCATCTCCGACTAGAGTTTCCTTACTTGTTTTTTTTAATTTTTTAATTTAATTTAAAATTGTATACAAACTTTGAAGTGCATTTAAAACCGCCGATAGGCGGGGTTTAGGGTATTTCCTAGTCGGGCATCTCCGACTAGAGTTTCCTTACTTGTTGTTCTTCCTTTTCTTCATCTTCTTATTCCACTTCTTCTTTCTCTTTTTCTTCCTCTTCTAAGAGCTCTTCTTCTTCTTCCTTATCTTCTTCTTTCTGTTTTTCTTCTTTCACCTCTTCTTCTTTCTCTTTCTCTTCTTTTTATCTCTTTTCCATCTTCTTGTTCTTTCATCTTTCTCCTCCTCTTCTTCTTCATCTGCTTTTTCTGCTTCTTCCACTTATTCATCTTCTTTTTCTCTTCCTCATCTTCCTTTTTTTCTTCTTCTTTGTCTTCTTCTTCGTCTTCTTCTTTCTCTTCTTCTTTCTCTTATTCTCTTTTCTTTCGTTCATCTCTTTTTCTTTCTCTTTCTCTTCTTTCTTATTTTTTTTTCTTCTTCTTCTTTCTTCTCTTCATCTTTCTCCTCCTTTTTTTCATCATCTTGTTTTTCTGCTTCTTTTACTTCTTCATCTTCCTTTTCTCTTTCTCATCTTTCGTTTCTTCTTCTCTACTTCCTCTTCATCTTCTTTTTTTCTTCTCATTCTTCCTTTATGTCTCTTTCTTCTTTTTCTTTTTTTCTTCTTCTTTCTCCTTTTCTTCGTCTCTCTCTTCTATTTCGTCTTCTTCTTCTCCTTCTTCCTCTGCTTCTTCCCCTTCTTCTTTCACTTCTTATTCCTCTTCCTTTTCATCTTCCGTTTCTACATTTTTTCCTCTTTTTCTCCTTATCCTTCTTCTTCTTTGTTCTCTTATTCTTCTTCTTTTTTCTCTTCCTCTTCTTCTTCTTCTTTCTCTTCTTTTTCGTTACTTTCTTTTCGTTTTTTCTCCTTCTCGTTCTCCTCTTCTTCTTCATCATCTTCTTTGTCCTCTTCCTCTTCTTCTTATTTCTTCTTTTTTTGTTCTTCCTCTTCTTCTTATTTCTACTCTTTTTATTCTTCCTCGTCTTCATCTTCTTCTTTCCCTTTTTCTTCCTCTTCGCCTTCTTCCTCCTCTTCTTCTCTCTCATCTTTTTTCTCTTCTTTCTCTTTTTCTTCTTTCATCTCTTGTTCTTTCTCTTTCTCATCTTTTTTCTTCTTCTTCATCTTCTCTTTTTTCCTCTTCTTCTTCGTCTTCTTCTGCTTCTCCTTCCTCCTCTTCTTCGCTCGCTTTTTATTCCTCTTCCTTTCCATCTTTTTCCTGTTATTCACCTTATTCTTTTTCCTTTTCCTTTTCCCCTATATCCCCTTCTTCTTCTTCTCCTTTTTTCTCTTCTAGTTTTTCATCTTCTTTTTCTTCTTCTTCTTCTTCCTTTAATTCATCTTCTCCTTCTTCTTCTTCTTTTTTTCTTCTTCTTTCTTGCTCTTACTCTTGCTCTTTCTCTTTTTTTCATCTCTTTTGCTTCTTCTTAATCTTCATATTTTCCTTTTTCTCCTTCTTCATATTTTTTGCTTTTTCTTCTTCTTCCTTTTCTTCACCGTCTTTTTTGTCCTCTTCTTCTTCTTTTTCTTTCTTCCTTTCCTCTTCTTCTTCTTCTTTCTCTTCTTTTTATTTTCGTTCTTCTTCCCTCTCGTTCTCTCCTTCTTCTTCATCTTCTTCTTTGTCTTCTTCTTCTTCTTTTTATTTCTTCTCTTTTTGTTCTTCCTCTTCTTCATCTTCTTCTAATTTCTACTCTTTTTGTTCTTCCTCGTCTTCATCTTCTTCTTTCCCTTTTTCTTCCTCTTCTTCTTCTTCCTCCTCTTCTTCTTTCTCATCTTCTTTCTATTTTTCTTCTTTCATCTCTTGTTCCTTCTCTTTATCTTCTTTTTATCTTTTTTTCTTCTTCTTGTTCTTTCTTCTCTTTATCTTTTTCATCTTTTCTTCTCCATCTTATTTTTCTGCTTCTATTACTTCTTCATTTTCTTTTTCTCTTCTTCATCTTCCTTTTCTTCTTTTCATCTTCTTCGTTGTCTTCTTCTTTTTCTTCGTGTTCTTTCTCTTAGTCTCTTTTTCTTCTTTCATCTCTTGTTCTTTCTCTTTCTCTTTCTCCTCCTCTTCTTCTTCATCTTCTCTTTTTTCCTCTTCTTTTTCGTCTTCTTCTGCTTCTCCTTCCTCCTCTTCTTCTTTCGCTTCTTATTCCGACTTTCTTAATCAAACTTTCGCAGCGTAATTATATCATTCATATGTGCATGTGCAGCTCAGTAGCTCAATAACTTTACTTAGGAATTCGCTCTCTCACTCTTATGAACTGTCACGGCTGTGTTGGTAGAAGTGATGATCGCCGACATAAAGTCTCGGGTTCGATTCTCTAAGCTGACGTGAAAACTTTTTTAGCGCAAGTTACTTAATCGATTTTTTTTTAAATTTTTTAATTTAATTTAAAATTGTATACAAACTTTGAAGTGTATTTAAAGCCGCCGATAGGCGGGGTTCTGGGTATTTCATAGTCGGGCATCTCCGACTAGAGTTTCCTTACTTGTTTTTTTTAATTTTTTAATTTAATTTAAAATTGTATACAAACTTTGAAGTGCATTTAAAACCGCCGATAGGCGGGGTTTAGGGTATTTCCTAGTCGGGCATCTCCGACTAGAGTTTCCTTACTTGTTGTTCTTCCTTTTCTTCATCTTCTTATTCCACTTCTTCTTTCTCTTTTTCTTCCTCTTCTAAGAGCTCTTCTTCTTCTTCCTTATCTTCTTCTTTCTGTTTTTCTTCTTTCACCTCTTCTTCTTTCTCTTTCTCTTCTTTTTATCTCTTTTCCATCTTCTTCTTCTTCTTCTTTCTTCCTTTCCTCTTCTTCTTCTTCTTTCTCTTCTTTTTATTTTCGTTCTTCTTCCTTCTCGTTCTCTCCTTCTTCTTCATCTTCTTCTTTGTCTTCTTCTTCTTCTTCTTATTTCTTCTCTTTTTGTTCTTCCTCTTCTTCTAATTTCTACTCTTTTTGTTCTTCCTCGTCTTCATCTTCTTCTTTCCCTTTTTCTTCCTCTTCTTCTTCTTCCTCCTCTTCTTCTTTCTCATCTTCTTTCTATTTTTCTTCTTTCATCTCTTGTCCCTTCTCTTTATCTTCTTTTTATCTTTTTTTCTTCTTCTTGTTCTTTCTTCTCTTTATCTTTTTCCTCTCTTCTTCTTCATCTTATTTTTCTGCTTCTATTACTTCTTCATTTTCTTTTTCTCTTCTTCGTCTTCCTTTTCTTCTTTTCATCTTCTTCGTTGTCTTCTTCTTTTTCTTCGTGTTCTTTCTCTTAGTCTCTTTTTCTTCTTTCATCTCTTGTTCTTTCTCTTTCTCATCTTTTTTCTTCTTCTTCATCTTTCTCCTCCTCTTCTTCTTCATCTTCTCTTTTTTCCTCTTCTTTTTCGTCTTCTTCTGCTTCTCCTTCCTCCTCTTCTTCTTTCGCTTCTTATTCCGACTTTCTTAATCAAACTTTCGCAGCGTAATTATATCATTCATATGTGCATGTGCAAAAGCACAAGTCTGTAGTATTTGAAATAAGTGATTTGAAAATTTGGGCGAAGGGGTCGTGGCATCAAAAAATTAACAAAAATCAAATTGTATAAAAGTCCCATTAAGCTAAATACAAGATTTGAAGTCTCTAACTATCAATATTTATTTATTTATATAAAGAAATTGACAATATTCGTGAGTCAAATTATAAAATTACAAAATTAAAATTATAAACAGAAACAGGGAAAAGAAAAAGCCTAATACTAACAATATATAGCAATGATATCACCAACCCGATGGGGGTGTTTTATTTGCCGGTCCGACGAGCTATGCCCCAAATCACAGCCAGATATGGTTAGTGATATCATTGAAACTAAGCAAGATAGAAGAAGTTAAAAAAAGGTTATAAAAATATAAGAAAAAATAAAAATCTTAAAAAGTAAAATACGATAAGAGAAATCACTACACAAGTAAGGAGAATTGCATAGGTGCATTCTCACAACTGTGGTGTGTGTGTGATTTCTCTGAAATATGCTAAAAGAGAAGATTTTATTAAAGAAAGAGAGAGTTCAGAACTAAATACATGAAAATAAGTATTGTACTTAGTACATAGAACACGAAACGCACTGTATAAGGAATAGTTACAGTTACATATAGGTAAATAAAGAGGACAGAAGTGACGAGAAGCACGGGAAGGAACTAGGAAGTTGACTTGAAATAGAAGAGAAGGCGAATCAATACTACCGTTAATCAACTTATGTAGAAAAGTAATACCCAAGACTATTCTACGATTGATTAACGATGGAAGATCCAAAAGAAGAAGCCTACTACGATAAGACGGTAGACGAAGGTTACCATCCCAGTTTAGATTGCGCAAGGCAAAAAGAAGAAATTGCTTCTGAACCGATTCAATACGGTCCTGATACAATTTCTGCTGTGGCGACCATATAATAGAACAATATTCTAAAATAGGACGTACCAGCGAGACAAAAAGAAGTTTAGTGACAAACGGATCATTAAACTCTTTAGACCATCGTTTAATAAAACCAAGTACACTTTTGGCTTCATTAACGATGGTTAGAATATGGGTATTGAATCTAAGTTTACAGTCAAAGAGCACACCGAGATCTTTGATTGTAGAAATACGTTGCAAGGACACATTGTTGATTGTGTAATCAGCAAAAAATGGAGTGGTACGACAGAAAGTCATTGTCATACACTTAGAACAATTTAGATGCAACTGATTAGCTTTACACCAATTTTGAAAGGATATTAGATCATCCTGTAGGCGTAGATGATCTATTGAGTTCTTGTATGAGAGACAGAGTTTTACATCATCTGCATACATAAATATCCTAGAGTAAGAAATACAGCTGGGAAGGTCATTTATAAATAGGGAGAAAAGTAGAGGGCCCAAGTGACTACCCTGAGGAACACCCGAAGAGACAAATATGACCTTCGAAATAGATGTTCTCAACAGAACTCTTTGGGTTCTACCCTTTAAATAGGAAGCAATCCAAAATAGAAGTTTAGGAGAAAATCCCAAATGGTCAAGCTTTTGAAGCAAGATGTCATGCTGAACAGAGTCAAATGCCTTACTGAAATCAGTGTATATAACATCTGTTTGCATTTTCTTTAAAAAGCTTTCATTGACTAGGGATGAAAATTCTAATAAGTTCGTAGAGGTTGATCGATTCTGAACAAAACCATGCTGCGATGGTGAAATAATGGATTTACAAAAGTGCTGTAAATTAGAAGTTATAATTTTTTCAAATAACTTCGGAATAGCAGAAAGCTTGGCAATGCCTCTGTAATTTGAAATATCAGATCTTCCTCCTTTTTTATACAGAGGAATGATAAATGATTCTTTCCAAATTGAAGGAAATACCGAGGTATCAAGAGACAAATTAAACAGTTTTAATAAAGGTGACCACAAAGAAGCACTGCATTCTTTAATCACACAACTAGGAATACCATCCGCCCCCGGAGAGAACGACGATTTCAACGTACGCATAGCGGATAAAAGAGAGACAGGAGAAATATTAGAAACCATAATAGCATTTCCATTAATTTCAGAATTTAAAATTGGAAAAGAATTGGTTTCAGAAATGGCAGTTGAATAAGTGGATTGGAAGAACTTTGCAAATAGATCAGAGGTATCTTGATCATTGCAAGTACTGTCACAACCTAGGAAAAACGAGGATGGAAACCCAGAAGATTTACGCTTCAAATTTTCAAATGAATAAAATCTTTTGGGATCACGAGCAAACTGCCTTTTACAGCGTATAAGGTAATTCTCATAACAACGAGAGTTTAAAATATTGAAATTGGCCTTAGCTAAGGAGTATTTAGACCAATCAACGATCGAACCCGACTTTTTGAACTTTTTAAAACATTTAGATTTAAAATTTTTTAGAGTTGAAAGAGCCGAAGTGAACCAGGGAGGTTTATTAGAAAGAGATTTGGGAAGACACTTAGGAACGCACTTGTCTAGAATAGCATTTAGAGTATTGTAGAATGTTGAAACTGCTAAGTTTACATCAACTGCCTCATATAAAGGAGCCCAATCTGTTGCATTAATGAGATCATTAAGCAAAACAAAATTACATTTATTAAAACAACGCCGCTTTTTAGATGACGAGGGCGTAAGAATTGGTGGACAGTAAATAGGTATTAAAACCTCTAATGTTGGATGATATAAATCCTCAGGTATACAAAAGGGGGATGATCTTAAAACATTAATGCTGGCGTCATCATTAGTAAAAACAAGATCAAGAGAACGATTTAAATGATTAGAAATTGAGTTCATCTGATACATAGAAAGATTAAACAATTCATCAAAAAAATAATGATCAATTGTTGGAATAAGATAATTCGAATTAGGAAATGAGGCCCAAGAAGTGTTAGGTATATTAAAATCACCCAACACAAGAAATAAGTCATTATCTTGAACATATTCATACATTTCTTTAATACAAGATATATGATGACTATAAACTTGTAAATCGGAAGAGGGAGGAATATATGAACAAGTAACGTATAGGGAACAAGACTGAAAAGTTATTTTAACTCCAACAATCTCAACATTGTGAATTGATGAGAATGTAAAAGATTCAGAGAGGAAATGGGATTTAACAGCTATTAAAACACCACCACCTCTACGAGACGCGCGATCAAGTCTATAAATAGTGAAATTATTTGAAAAAACCTCACTATTATAAACATTTTGGCTTAACCACGTTTCAGTGAGGGCTATAAGTTCAGATTGGACACTACAGCTATGCAGAAATAGATTTTTTAATTTAGAATTAAGGCCTCGAACATTTTGATAAATAATAGATAGCTGCGGAAAAAATGGAAAGAGACTTAGTTTTTTGATACAGCCTCAGATGAAGGTTGAACCGAAACGGGATTTAAAGACACTGGAGAAATTCTATTCCGAGTCTTAGGTTTGAATTCATGTACAACAATATGAGGTGGCCAAAAGTTTGGATCACATATTGTATCGAAAAATTCAATTGGGACATTTATTTTAAACGAAGCAATTTCACGAGGAGTCGCAAAATTAAACTTCGTTATAAATACTTTAGTAGAAATTTTACTTTCAATAAAAGCAGACACAGCCTCACATGTCGTATCTGATGAAAGCCTAGATAAGAAAACTTGCTTTCGAGGAGACACAACAGATAAATGGGGTAATATAGGAGTAGGAGACGGTGTAGGAGACGGTGACTGAGTGTTGTTCTTAGCTTGAGCAACACTCGGAGAAGCTTTACCTTTTTTATTAGTGGCCTTTTGAATGTCTGTGCTGACACTAGACCCAGATATTACAACAGAATCATCAGGTATTGGAATTGATAATTCTTGACAAGGGGTTGATAAGGTAGGAGATGATAATTGAATGGAGGGAGGAACTAGCAGTGATGGAGTAATCACTGTATTCAGCGGAGAATCAAACTTATACTGATACAAAATATCTTCTCCAGCTTTTAGTTCCTCTTCTAGCTGTTTTGAAAATTTGCTCAGATTTGAATACTGAACCCGCACAGAATTATACATCTTGGAAAAACTTAATTGTTTTTCCAAACAATTCGGGCAAGACCAGCGTAATCCACCACACCCACTTTTGGGAGCAGCCATGACTCTATCACAGTCACGCCCCGAGATGCCAGCACATTTAATGTGCATTAGATTCTCGCACAACCAGCACCCAACAAATTGCATTTGTGCAGAATCAGTGATATGCTGAAGTGTACATGATTTCTTACAGCAAATCATATTGGCAAGTAGGGGAGATAATCAAAACAAAAATACAAACGGATTTAGACAGAAAAAATAAAAGATAAAAGACGAAGAGTTGATTAACTGTGATTGAGAGAAACAAAAATCACAAGCAACAACACTCAGCTACTACAAAGATCAAAAGAATAATTAGTAGATGAAGAAACAGAAAATAGAGCGGGAGAGAGCTGCACTACAAACGCAATAAATTTAGCAAGAAGCAAAAACAAAACGCTAAGCTAAGCGTGAGCGATGCGACAGCGAACACACACACTAACCCGTGTAAAAAGCTGAGCGTGAACACAAGCGACAGCGAACACACACAGTAACGCGTTTAAAAAAAAGAACAGAAAAGCAAATAAGAACAACGAAAGAATAGAAATACTAAAACGAAAATTGCAATTTAGATATACACCGACGCTCACAAAACTTTGTAAATAAAACAAAAAACACAATGTTTAGAAGCACAAATCACGGCAGTATCAAACCAAAAATGCAATAATCACCAATAAACAAAAAATGTGTAAATATACACCAAATTAAAGAACAGAAATAATCAAAAGTACGGAGCGCAAACAAAAACACGTCTTACTCTCACAAACTCAGAACTCTCTCTGAAGATATAATTTTAAAACTGAAAATC
>JAWNOX010000030.1:0-118128 GCA_035045555.1 Drosophila fulvimacula | reverse complement strand
CTTCTTCAACTTTTTCTTCTCTTTCTTTTGGATTTTCTTCCTTCTCTTTCGCTTCCTCCTCTTTTTCCTTTCCTTCTTCCTCTTCTTCTTCTTATTTCTTCTCTTTTTGTTCATCTTCTTCTTCATCTTCTTATTCCTCTTCTTGTGTCTCTTTTTCTTTATCTTCTTCTTCTTCTTTTTCTTTCTTTCTTCTTCTTTCTCTTTTCTTCTTCATCATCTTCTTCTTCTTATTATTATTCTTCTTATTTTTCATCTTCTTTTTCCTCTCTTCTTTTGCTTCTTTTTGTTCCTTTGCTTCCTCTTCTGGTTCCTCTTCTCCTTCTTCGCATTTGTCATCTTCTTCTTCTTCTTCCTCATCTTCTTTCTCTTCTTTTTTCTCCTCTTCTTTTTTTCTTCGTCTTCATCTTCTTTTTCTTCGTCTTTATCTTCTTTTTCTTCTTTTTGTCCTCTCTCTCCTTCTCCCTCTTCTTCTTTCGCTTCTTATTCCTCTTCCTTTTCATCTTCCATTTATTCATCTTTTTCCTCTTATTTTCCTTGTTCTTCTTCCTTTTCCTTTTCCTTTCCCTTTCCCTTTCCCTTTTCCCCTATATCTTCTTCTTCTCCTTCATCTTCTTTTTCATTTTTTCTTCTTCTTTTAATTCATCTTCTCCTTCGTCTTCTTCTTCTTCTTCCTCTTTCTCCCTTCTTTTTTTATCTTCTTTGTCTTCTTTCTCTTCTTCTTCTTGTTTGCTCTTTCTCGTGCTCTTTCTCATCTATTTCATCTATTTTCCTTTTTCTTTTCCATCTTCTTTTTTTCCTTCTTCATACTTTTTCTTCTTCTTCTTTCTCTTCTTCTTTGTAATCTTTTTTTTTTCTTTTTTATTCTTTCTTCTCTTCCTCTTCTTCTTCTTCTTTCTCTTCTTTTTTCTTCACTTTCTTTTTGTTCTTCTTCCTTCTCGTTCTCTTCTTCTTCTTCGATTTCTTCATCTTATTTTTTGTCCTCTTCTTATTTCTTCTCTTTTTGTTCTTTCTCTTCTCTGCTTCTTTCTTTTTTTCTTCTTTCATCCCTTGTTCTTTCTCTTTCTCTTATTTATATCTCTTTTTCTTCTTTCTTCCCTTCATCTTTCTCCTCCTCTTCTTTTTCATCTTCTTTTTCTGCTTCTTTTACATCTTCATCTTATTTTTATCTTCGTCATCTTCCTTTTCTTATTTTCTTCTTCTTCGTCTTCTTCTTTCTTTTTTTCTTTCTATTTTTCTGTTTTCATCTCGTGTTCTTTCTTCTTCCTTCTTTTCTTCATCTTTCTCCACCCTTTTTTCTTCATATTCTTTTTCTCTTCCTCATCTTTCGTTTTTTCTTTCTCTTCTTCTTCTTCATCCTTCTCTTCTTCTTTCTCTTCCTTTTCTGATTCCTCTACTTCTTCATGTTGTCTTTCTCTTCCTCACCTTTCGTTTCTTCTTTCTCTTCTTCTTCTTCTTCTTTCTCCTGTTCCTCTTCTTCTTCTTCCTCATCTTATTTCTCTTCTTCTTCATCTTTCTTCGTCTTCATCTTCTTTTTTTATCTCTTCTTTTTTCTTTTTTCTTTTTTTCTCTTTTTCTTCTTCATTAACATCTTCTTCTTATTATTATTCTTCTTATTTTTCTTCTTCGTCTTTTTTTTTTTCCTCTTCGTCTTTTTCTTCTTTTTGTTCTTCTGCTTCCTGTTCTGGTTCCTCTTCTCCTTCTTCGCATTTATCTCCTTCTTCTTTCTTTTTTTCTTCTATTATTCTTCTTATTTTTCTACTTCGTCTTTTTTTCTCCCTCTTCTTTTTTTTCTTCTTTTTGTTTTTTCTGCTTCCTCTTCTCCTTTTTCGCATTTATCTTCTTCTTCTTTCTCTTCGTCTTCTTCTTCAATTTCTTCACATTCCACTTCCTTTTCCTCTTCCTCTACGTCTTCTTCTTTCTCCTCCTCTTTTTCTTCTTCCTCATCTTATTTCTTTTCTAATTTCTCTTCTTATTCTTTTTCTTCGCCTTCATTTTCATCTCCTTTTTCTTCTTCGTTTTCTTCTTCTTCGTCTTCTTCTTCTTCTTGTTCTTCTTTTATCTCTTTTTCTTCTTCATCGTCTTTTTCTTCTTATTATTATTCTTTTTATTTTTCTACTTCGTGTTTTTTTCTCCCTCTCCTTCTTTTTCTTCTGCTTCCTCTGCTGGTTCCTCTTCTCCTTCTTCGCATTTATCTTCTTCTTCCTCTTCTTTTTCTTCTTCCTTTTCTTCATATTCCGCTTCCCTTTCCTCTTTCTCTTCTTCTTCTTATTCTTCCGCCTCTTCCTCTTCATATTCTTCTTCCTTCTCAGCTTCTTTCTCTTCTTATTTCTCCTCTTCTTTTTTTTTTTCGTCTTCATCTTTTTTTCTACTTCTTTTTCTTCGGCTTCATTTTCTTTTTCTTCCTCTTCTTTGCCGTCTTCTTCTTCATCTTCTCCTTCTTCCTCTTCTTCTTTCGCTTCTTATTCCTCTTCCGTTTCATCTACCGTTTCTTCATCTTTTTCCTCTTATTCTCCTTATTCTTCTTCCTTTTCCTTTTCCCCT
The DNA here is from genome assembly GCA_035045555.1 of Drosophila fulvimacula. NCBI lineage: Eukaryota > Metazoa > Arthropoda > Insecta > Diptera > Drosophilidae > Drosophila > Drosophila fulvimacula. The sequence goes on along the minus strand of JAWNOX010000030.1, from coordinate 115,587 downwards.
ATATCATCCTCTTCTTCTTCTTTTTTCTCTTCTTCTTCGTTATCTGCTTTTTCTTCTTCTTTCTCTTTTTCTTTCTTGCTCTTTCTCTTCTTTTTCATCTCTTTTGCTTCTTCTTTATCTTCTTATTCTTTCTCTTCCTCTTTCTTGCTCTTTCTCTTTTTTTCATCTCTTTGCTTCATCTTCATATTCTTTTTTTTTCCGGTTTCACCTTCTTCATATTTTGTTTCTTCTTCTTCTTCTTCTACTTCTTCATCTTCTTCTCTGTCCTCTTCTTCTTCTTCTTCTTTCTTTTCTTCCTCGCCTTCTTCTTCTTATTATTTCTCTTTTTTCTCCCTTCTCGTTCTCTTCTTCTTCTTCTTCTTCTTCCATTTCTTCATCTTCTTCTTTGCCCTCTTCTTCTTCTTTCTTCTCTTCCTCTTCTTTTTCTTCTTCAACTATCTATTCTTCACTTCTTATTATTATTCTTCTTATGTTTCTTCTTCTTCTTTGTCTTTTTTCTTCCTATTCTTCTATTTCTTCTTTTTGTTCTTCTGCTTCCTCTTCTGGTTCCTCTTCTCCTTCTTCGCATTTATCTTCTTCTTCTTCTTCTTCTTCTTCTTCTTCTTCTTCTTCCTTTTCTTCATATTCCTCTTCCCTTTCCTCTTCTTCTTCTTCTTCTTATTCTTCCGCCTCTTGCTCTTCATCTTCTTCTTCGTTCTCATCTTCTTTCTCTTCTTATTTCTCCTCTTCTCTTTTTTTCGTCTTCATCTTTTTTTCTTCATCTTTTTCTTCGTCTTCATCTTAGTTTTCTTCCTCTTCTTCTTCGTCTTCTTCTTCTTCTTCTGCTTCTCCTTCTTCCTCTTCTTCTTTCGCTTCTTACTCGTCTTCCTTTTCATCTTCCGTTTCTTCTTCTTTTTCTTCTTATTCTCCTTGTTCTTCTCTCTTTTCCTTTTCCCCTATGTCATCCTCTTCTTCTTCTTTATTCTCTTCTTCTTTTTATACCTTGAAAACATTAAAAATGGGTAATCAGGGTATAATGGTTTTGTTGCAGCCCAAATGTATGTAACAGGCAGTTTTAAAATTATATCTTCTACATCTTTATAGTTAGAAACTCCAAATCTTGTATTTAGCTTAATGGGACTTTTATACAATTTAGATTTTTGTTAAATTTTGGATGCCACGCCCCCTTCGCCCAAATTTTCAAACCACTTATTTCAAATACTACAGACTTGTGCTTTTGCACATACACGCATATGAATGATATAATTACGCTGCGCAAGTTTGATTAAGAAAGTCGATCTACAAAAAAAGTTATTATACATTTAATTTTCCATAACACGCACATATTGGCGCAGCGAAGTCGCTGAGTAAACTGCGCAGTTAGCAGAGCGTATGCGTGTGCGTGTGTATGTATGCGTTGCTTTCAATATACATACATATGTATGTACACAAGTACATACTGTATATATTTACATATATGTATATATGTACGTATACATGCATATAAAATAAGAGTTACATTAAATAAAGTCAATATAATACACATATGAATAGATGAAATGCATTATGTTATTAAACGAAACGTTTACCAAACGTTTACGTACACACGCGCATGGCAACAGCAGCAGAAGCTCTAGAAAATTCGAAGAATTCATAACAACAACAACGAAGACAAATTGGGGATGAATTTTAAGCAGAAGTTCAGCAGCTCAGTAGCAGCAGCTCAGTAGCTCAATAACTTTATTTAGGAATTCGCTATCTCACTCTTATGTATTGCAACGGCTGTGTTGATAGAAACGATGATCGCCGACATAAAGTCTCGGGTTCGATTCTCTAAGCTGACGTCAAAACTTTTTTTATGCAAGTTATTTAATCTTTTTTGTTTTTTTTTTTTAATTTTTTAATTTAATTTAAAATTATATACAAACTTTGAAGTGCATTTAAAGCCGCCGATAGGCGGGTTCAGGGTATTTCCTAGTCGGGCACCTCCGACTAGAGTTTCCTTACTTGTTTATCTTCTGTTTTCTTCTTCTTCTTCTTCCTTTAATTTATCTTCTCCTTCGTCTTCTTCTTCTTCTTTCTCTTCTTCTTTATCTTCTTCTTTCTCTTCTTCTTTCTCTTCTTCTTACTCTTCTTCTTTCTCTTCTTCTTTCTTTTTCACTTTCACTTCTTTTTCATCTCTTTTGCTTCTTCTTCATATTTTTTTTTCCTGTTTCTCCTTCTTCATATTTTGTTTCTTTTTCTTCTACTTCTTCATCTTCTTCTTTGTCCTTTTTTTCTTCGTCTTCTTTCTTCTCTTCCTCGTCTTCTTCTTCTTATTATTATTGCTCTTTTTTCTTCACTTTCTTTTCGTTCTTCTCCCTTCTCGTTCTCCTCTTCTTCTTCTTCGTCGATTTCTTCATCTTATTCTTTGCCCTTTTCTTCTTCTTCTTTTTTCTCTTCCTCTTCTTTTTCTTCTTCAACTTTCTATTCTTCACTTTCTTTTGCATCTTCTTCTTTCTCTTTCGCTTCTTCTTCTTATTCTCCTTCTTCATATTCTTTTCCTTCATCTTCCTTTTCTTCATCTTCTTCTTTGTCCTCTTCTTCATCTTCTTTTTCCTTCTCTTTTGCTCTTCCTCTTATTCATCTTTTTATTCCTCTTCATCTTTCTCTTCTTCTTTCTCTTCTTCTTCTTCTTTTTTTCTCATATTCTTTCTCTTCTTCTTTCTTTTTTTGTTCTTTCATCTCTTGTTTTTCTCTTTCTCTTCTTTTTATCTTTTTATCTTCTTCTTGTTATTTCTTCTCTTCATCTTTCTCCTCCTTTTTTCTTTTTTTCTGCTTCTTCTACTTTTTTATCTTCTTTTTCTTTTCCTCATCTTTCGTTTCTTCTTTCTCTTCTTCTTCTTTTTCTTTTTCCTCCTGTTCCTCTTCCTCTCCTTCCTCATCTTATTTCTTTTCCTATTTCTCTTTTTCTTCTTTTATCTCTTCTTCTTCTTTTTCTTTTCTTCTTCTTTTCCTTCTGCTTCTCCTTCTCCTCCTTCCTCTTCTTCCTTCGCTTCTTATTCCTCTTCCTTTTCATCTTCTGTTTCTTCATATTTTTCCTCTTATTCTCCTTATTCTTCTTCCTTTTTCTTTTCCCCTATATCATCTTCTTTTTTTCTTCTTCATCTTCTTCTTCTTCTTCAACTTTTTCTTCTTCTCTTTCTTTTGGATCTTCTTCCTTCTCTTTCGCTTCCTCTTCTTTTTCCTTTTCTTCTTCCTCTTCTTCTTCTCATTTCTTCTCTTTTTGTTCATCATCTTCTTAATCTTCTCATTCCTCTTCTTGTGTCTCTTTTTCTTTATCTTCTTCTTCTTCTTGTTTATTTCTTCTTCTTTTTCTTTCTTTCTTCTTCTTTCTCTTTTCTTCTTCATCATCTTCTTCTTCTTATTATTATTCTTCTTATTTTTCATCTTAGTCTTTTTTTTCCTCTTCTTCTTTTACTTCTTTTTGTTCATTTGCTTCCTCTTCTGGTTCCTCTTCTCCTTCTTCGCATTTGTCTTCTTCTTCTTCTTCTTCCTCATCTTCTTTCTCTTCTTATTTCTCCTCTTCTTTTTTTTCTTCGTCTTCATCTTCTTTTTCATCGTCTTTATCTTCTTTTTCTTCGCCTTCGTCTATTTTTCTTCTTTTTGTCCTCTCTCTCCTTCTCCCTCTTCTTCTTTCGCTTCTTATTCCTCTTCCTTTTCATCTTCCATTTATTCATCTTTTTCCTCTTATTTTCCTTGTTCTTCTTCCTTTTCCTTTTCCTTTCCCTTTCCCTTTTCCCCTATATCTTCTTCTTCTCCTTCATCTTCTTTTTCATTTTTTTCTTCTTCTTTTAATTCGTCTTCTCCTTCGTCTTCTTCTTCTTCTTCCTCTTTCTCCCTTCTTTATTTCATCTTCTTTGTCTTCTTTCTCTTCTTCTTCTTGTTTGCTCTTTCTCGTGCTCTTTCTCTTCTATTTCATCTCTTTTCCTGCTTTTTCATCTTCTTTTTTTCCTTCTTCATATTCATTTCATTTTTCTTCTTCTTCTTTCTCTTCTTCTTTGTAATCTTTTTTTTTCTTTTTTATTCTTTCTTCTCTTCCTCTTCTTCTTCTTCTTTCTCTTCTTTTTCTTCACTTTCATTTTGTTCTTCTTCCTTCTCGTTCTCTTCTTCTTCTTCGATTTCTTCATCTTATTTTTTGTCCTCTTCTTATTTCTTCTCTTTTTGTTCTTTCTCTTCTCTGCTTCTTTCTTTTTTTCTTCTTTCATCCCTTGTTCTTTCTCTTTCTCTTATTTATATCTCTTTTTCTTCTTTCTTCCCTTCATCTTTCTCCTCCTCTTCTTTTTCATCTTCTTTTTCTGCTTCTTTTACATCTTCATCTTATTTTTATCTTCGTCATCTTCCTTTTCTTATTTTCTTCTTCTTCGTCTTCTTCTTTCTTTTTTTCTTTCTATTTTTCTGTTTTCATCTCTTGTTCTTTTTTCTTCCTTCTTTTCTTCATCTTTCTCCACCCTTTTTTCTTCATATTCTTTTTCTCTTCCTCATCTTTCGTTTCTTCTTTCTCTTCTTCTTCTTCATCCTTCTCTTCTTCTTTCTCTTCCTTTTCTGATTCCTCTACTTCTTCATGTTGTCTTTCTCTTCCTCACCTTTCGTTTCTTCTTTCTCTTCTTCTTCTTCTTCTTCTCTCCTGTTCCTCTTCTTCTTCTTCCTCATCTTATTTCTCTTCTTCTTCATCTTTCTTCGTCTTCATCTTCTTTTTTTATCTCTTCTTTTTTCTTTTTTTTTCTTTTTTCTCTTTTTCTTCTTCATTAACATCTTCTTCTTATTATTATTCTTCTTATTTTTCTTCTTCGTCTTTTTTTTTCCTCTTCGTCTTTTTCTTCTTTTTGTTCTTCTGCTTCCTGTTCTGGTTCCTCTTCTCCTTCTTCGCATTTATCTCCTTCTTCTTTCTTTTTTTCTTCTATTATTCTTCTTATTTTTCTACTTCGTCTTTTTTTCTCCCTCTTCTTTTTTTTTCTTCTTTTTGTTTTTTCTGCTTCCTCTTCTCCTTTTTCGCATTTATCTTCTTCTTCTTTCTCTTCGTCTTCTTCTTCAATTTCTTCACATTCCACTTCCTTTTCCTCTTCCTCTACGTCTTCTTCTTTCTCCTCCTCTTTTTCTTCTTCCTCATCTTATTTCTTTTCTAATTTCTCTTCTTATTCTTTTTCTTCGCCTTCATTTTCATCTCCTTTTTCTTCTTCGTTTTCTTCTTCTTCGTCGTCTTTTTCTTCTTATTATTATTCTTTTTATTTTTCTACTTCGTGTTTTTTTCTCCCTCTCCTTCTTTTTCTTCTGCTTCCTCTGCTGGTTCCTCTTCTCCTTCTTCGCATTTATCTTCTTCTTCCTCTTCTTTTTCTTCTTCCTTTTCTTCATATTCCGCTTCCCTTTCCTCTTTCTCTTCTTCTTCTTATTCTTCCGCCTCTTCCTCTTCATATTCTTCTTCCTTCTCAGCTTCTTTCTCTTCTTATTTCTCCTCTTCTTTTTTTTTCGTCTTCATCTTTTTTTTCTACTTCTTTTTCTTCGGCTTCATTTTCTTTTTTCTTCCTCTTCTTTGCCGTCTTCTTCTTCATCTTCTCCTTCTTCCTCTTCTTCTTTCGCTTCTTATTCCTCTTCCGTTTCATCTACCGTTTCTTCATCTTTTTCCTCTTATTCTCCTTATTCTTCTTCCTTTTCCTTTTCCCCTATATCATCCTCTTCTTCTTCTTTTTTCTCTTCTTCTTCGTTATCTGCTTTTTCTTCTTCTTTCTCTTTTTCTTTCTTGCTCTTTCTCTTCTTTTTCATCTCTTTTGCTTCTTCTTTATCTTCTTATTCTTTCTCTTCCTCTTTCTTGCTCTTTCTCTTTTTTTTCATCTCTTTGCTTCATCTTCATATTCTTTTTTTTCCGGTTTCACCTTCTTCATATTTTGTTTCTTCTTCTTCTTCTTCTACTTCTTCATCTTCTTCTCTGTCCTCTTCTTCTTCTTCTTCTTTCTTTTCTTCCTCGCCTTCTTCTTCTTATTATTTCTCTTTTTTTCTCCCTTCTCGTTCTCTTCTTCTTCTTCTTCTTCTTCCATTTCTTCATCTTCTTCTTTGCCCTCTTCTTCTTCTTTCTTCTCTTCCTCTTCTTTTTCTTCTTCAACTATCTATTCTTCACTTCTTATTATTATTCTTCTTATGTTTCTTCTTCTTCTTTGTCTTTTTTTCTTCCTATTCTTCTATTTCTTCTTTTTGTTCTTCTGCTTCCTCTTCTGGTTCCTCTTCTCCTTCTTCGCATTTATCTTCTTCTTCTTCTTCTTCTTCTTCTTCTTCTTCTTCCTTTTCTTCATATTCCTCTTCCCTTTCCTCTTCTTCTTCTTCTTCTTATTCTTCCGCCTCTTGCTCTTCATTTTCTTCTTCGTTCTCATCTTCTTTCTCTTCTTATTTCTCCTCTTCTCTTTTTTTCGTCTTCATCTTTTTTTCTTCATCTTTTTCTTCGTCTTCATCTTAGTTTTCTTCCTCTTCTTCTTCGTCTTCTTCTTCTTCTTCTGCTTCTCCTTCTTCCTCTTCTTCTTTCGCCTCTTACTCGTCTTCCTTTTCATCTTCCGTTTCTTCTTCTTTTTCTTCTTATTCTCCTTGTTCTTCTCTCTTTTCCTTTTCCCCTATGTCATCCTCTTCTTCTTCTTTATTCTCTTCTTCTTTTTATACCTTGAAAACATTAAAAATGGGTAATCAGGGTATAATGGTTTTGTTGCAGCCCAAATGTATGTAACAGGCAGAAGGAGGCGTGGCAGACCCCATAAAGTATATATATTCTTGATCAGGACGACAAGCCGAGTCGATTGAGCCCTGTCCGTCTGTCTGTATGTCCGTCTGTCCGTCTGTCCGTCTGTCCGTATGTTTGAACGCGTGGATCTCAGAACCTATAATAGCTAGAGACTTGAACTTTTTTTTATAGATTCGTGTATATCACGCGCAGGTCGAGTTTGTTTTAGAAATTCGATAACTCTTCTCGTTCTTTTTTTATCGATTAAAAACGAAATCGATTTTCAGTTTTAAAATTATATCTTCTACATCTTTATAATTAGAAACTCCAAATCTTGTATTTAGCTTAATGGGACTTTTATACAATTTAGATTTTTGTTAAATTTTGGATGCCACGCCCCCTTCGCCCAAATTTTCAAACCACTTATTTCAAATACTACAGACTTGTGCTTTTGCACATACACGCATATGAATGATATAATTACGCTGCGCAAGTTTGATTAAGAAAGTCGATCTACAAAAAAAAGTTATTATACATTTAATTTTCCATAACACGCACATATTGGCGCAGCGAAGTCGCTGAGTAAACTGCGCAGTTAGCAGAGCGTATGCGTGTGCGTGTGTATGTATGCGTTGCTTGCAATATACATACATATGTATGTACACAAGTACATACTGTATATATTTACATATATGTATATATGTACGTATACATGCATATAAAATAAGAGTTACATTAAATAAAGTCAATATAATACACATATGAATAGATGAAATGCATAATGTTATTAAACGAAACGTTTACCAAACGTTTACGTACACACGCGCATGGCAACAGCAGCAGAAGCTCTAGAAAATTCGAAGAATTCATAACAACAACAACGAAGACAAATTGGGGATGAATTTTAAGCAGAAGTTCAGCAGCTCAGTAGCAGCAGCTCAGTAGCTCAATAACTTTACTTAGGAATTCGCTATCTCACTCTTATGTATTGCAACGGCTGTGTTGATAGAAACGATGATCGCCGACATAAAGTCTCGGGTTCGATTCTCTAAGCTGACGTCAAAACTTTTTTTATGCAAGTTATTTAATCTTTTTTGTTTTTTTTTTTAATTTTTTAATTTAATTTAAAATTATATACAAACTTTGAAGTGCATTTAAAGCCGCCGATAGGCGGGGTTCAGGGTATTTCCTAGTCGGGCACCTCCGACTAGAGTTTCCTTACTTGTTTATCTTCTGTTTTCTTCTTCTTCTTCTTCCTTTAATTTATCTTCTCCTTCGTCTTCTTCTTCTTCTTCTTCTTTCTCTTCTTCTTTATCTTCTTCTTTCTCTTCTTCTTTCTCTTCTTCTTACTCTTCTTCTTTCTCTTCTTCTTTCTTTTTCACTTTCACTTCTTTTTCATCTCTTTTGCTTCTTCTTCATATTTTTTTTCCTGTTTCTCCTTCTTCATATTTTGTTTCTTTTTCTTCTACTTCTTCATCTTCTTCTTTGTCCTTTGTTTCTTCGTCTTCTTTCTTCTCTTCCTCGTCTTCTTCTTCTTATTTTTATTGCTCTTTTTTTCTTCACTTTCTTTTCGTTCTTCTCCCTTCTCGTTCTCCTCTTCTTCTTCTTCGTCGATTTCTTCATCTTATTCTTTGCCCTTTTCTTCTTCTTCTTTTTTCTCTTCCTCTTCTTTTTCTTCTTCAACTTTCTATTCTTCACTTTCTTTTGCATCTTCTTCTTTCTCTTTCGCTTCTTCTTCTTATTCTCCTTCTTCATATTCTTTTCCTTCATCTTCCTTTTCTTCATCTTCTTCTTTGTCCTCTTCTTCATCTTCTTTTTCCTTCTCTTTTTGCTCTTCCTCTTATTCATCTTTTTATTCCTCTTCATCTTTCTCTTCTTCTTTCTCTTCTTCTTCTTCTTTTTTCTCATATTCTTTCTCTTCTTCTTTCTTTTTTTGTTCTTTCATCTCTTGTTTTTCTCTTTCTCTTCTTTTTATCTTTTTATCTTCTTCTTGTTATTTCTTCTCTTCATCTTTCTCCTCCTTTTTTCTTTTTTTCTGCTTCTTCTACTTTTTTATCTTCTTTTTCTTTTCCTCATCTTTCGTTTCTTCTTTCTCTTCTTCTTCTTTTTCTTTTTCCTCCTGTTCCTCTTCCTCTCCTTCCTCATCTTATTTCTTTTCCTATTTCTCTTTTTCTTCTTTTATCTCTTCTTCTTCTTTTTCTTTTCTTCTTCTTTTCCTTCTGCTTCTCCTTCTCCTCCTTCCTCTTCTTCCTTCGCTTCTTATTCCTCTTCCTTTTCATCTTCTGTTTCTTCATCTTTTTCCTCTTATTCTCCTTATTCTTCTTCCTTTTTCTTTTCCCCTATATCATCTTCTTCATCTTCTTCTTCTTCAACTTTTTCTTCTTCTCTTTCTTTTGGATCTTCTTCCTTCTCTTTCGCTTCCTCTTCTTTTTCCTTTTCTTCTTCCTCTTCTTCTTCTCATTTCTTCTCTTTTTGTTCATCATCTTCTTCATCTTCTCATTCCTCTTCTTGTGTCTCTTTTTCTTTATCTTCTTCTTCTTCTTGTTTATTTCTTCTTCTTTTTCTTTCTTTCTTCTTCTTTCTCTTTTCTTCTTCATCATCTTCTTCTTCTTATTATTATTCTTCTTATTTTTCATCTTAGTCTTTTTTTCCTCTTCTTCTTTTACTTCTTTTTGTTCATTTGCTTCCTCTTCTGGTTCCTCTTCTCCTTCTTCGCATTTGTCTTCTTCTTCTTCTTCTTCCTCATCTTCTTTCTCTTCTTATTTCTCCTCTTCTTTTTTTTCTTCGTCTTCATCTTCTTTTTCATCGTCTTTATCTTCTTTTTCTTCGCCTTCGTCTATTTTTCTTCTTTTTGTCCTCTCTCTCCTTCTCCCTCTTCTTCTTTCGCTTCTTATTCGTCTTCCTTTTCATCTTCCATTTATTCATCTTTTTCCTCTTATTTTCCTTGTTCTTCTTCCTTTTCCTTTTCCTTTCCCTTTCCCTTTCCCTTTTCCCCTATATCTTCTTCTTCTCCTTCATCTTCTTTTTCATTTTTTTCTTCTTCTTTTAATTCGTCTTCTCCTTCGTCTTCTTCTTCTTCTTCCTCTTTCTCCCTTCTTTATTTCATCTTCTTTGTCTTCTTTCTCTTCTTCTTCTTGTTTGCTCTTTCTCGTGCTCTTTCTCATCTATTTCATCTCTTTGCCTTTTCCTTTTCCATCTTCTTTTTTTCCTTCTTCATATTTTTTCTTCTTCTTCTTTCTCTTCTTCATTGTAATCTTTTTTTTTTCTTTTTTATTCTTTCTTCTCTTCCTCTTCTTCTTCTTCTTTCTCTTCTTTTTCTTCACTTTCTTTTTGTTCTTCTTCCTTCTCGTTCTCTTCTTCTTCTTCGATTTCTTCATCTTATTTTTTGTCCTCTTCTTATTTCTTCTCTTTTTGTTCTTTCTCTTCTCTGCTTCTTTCTTTTTTTCTTCTTTCATCCCTTGTTCTTTCTCTTTCTCTTATTTATATCTCTTTTTCTTCTTTCTTCCCTTCATCTTTCTCCTTCTCTTCTTTTTCATCTTCTTTTTCTGCTTCTTTTACATCTTCATCTTATTTTTCTCTTCGTCATCTTCCTTTTCTTATTTTCTTCTTCTTCGTCTTCTTCTTTCTCTTATTCTTTCTATTTTTCTGATTTCATCTCTTGTTCTTTCTTCTTCCTACTTTTCTTCATCTTTCTCCACCTTTTTTTCTTCATCTTCTTTTTCTCTTCATCTTTCGTTTCTTCCTTCTCTTCTTCTTCTTCATCCTTCTCTTCTTCTTTCTCTTCTTTTTCTGATTCCTCTACTTCTTCATGTTGGCTTTCTCTTCCTCACCTTTCGTTTCTTCTTTCTCTTCTTCTTTCTCCTGTTCCTCTTCTTCTTCTTCTTCATCTTTTTTCTTTACTTATTTCTCTTCTTCTTCATCTTTCTTCGTCTTCATCTTCTTTTTCTTCTTCCTCTTCTTTTTTTATCTCTTCTTTTTTCTTTTTTTTCTTCTTTCTCTTTTTCTTCTTCATTAACATCTTCTTCTTATTATTATTCTTCTTATTTTTCTTCTTCGTCTTTTTTTCTTCCTCTTCTTATTTTTCTTTTTTTTGTTCTTCTGCTTCCTCTTCTGGTTCCTCTTCTCCTTCTTCGCATTTATCTCCTTCTTCTACTTCCTTTTCTTCATATTCCTCTTCCTTTTCCTCTTCCTCTTCTTCTTCTTCCTCCTATCTTCTTCTTCTTCGTCATCTTCTTTCTCTTCTTATTTCTCTTCTTCTTATTCCTCTTCTTTTTCTTCGTCTTCTTCTTCTTTTTTCTCTTATTATTATTTTTCTTCTTCGTCTTTTTTTCTCCCTCATTTTTTTTTCTTCTTCTTATTTTTTCTGCTTTCTCTTCTGCTTCTTCTTCAATTTGCTCTTTCTCTTCTTTTTCATCTCTTTTGCTTCTTCTTCATCTTCTTTTTTACTTTTTCTCCTTCTTCATATTTTTTTTTAACTTTTCTCTTTTTCTTCTTTCATCTCTTGTTCTTTCTCTTTCTCTTCTTTCTCATCTTTTTTCTTCTTCTTTCTCCTCTTCAACTTTCTCCTCCTCTTTTTCTTCTTCCTCATCTTATATCTTTTCTTATTTCTCTTCTTATTCTTTTTCTTCGCCTTCGTCTTCATCTTCTTTTTCTTCTTCTTCTTCTTTTCCTTCGCCTTCGTCTTCCTCTTCTTTGCCGTCTTCTTCTTCATCTTCTCCTTCTTCCTCTTCTTCTTTCGCTTCTTATTCCTCTTCCGTTTCATCTACCGTTTCTTCATCTTTTTCCTCTTATTCTCCTTATTCTTCTTCCTTTTCCCCTATATCATCCTCTTCTTCTTCTTTTTTCTCTTCTTCTTCGTTATCTGCTTTTTCTTCTTCTTTCTCTTTTTCTTTCTTGCTCTTTCTCTTCTTTTTCATCTCTTTTGCTTCTTCTTTATCTTCTTATTCTTTCTCTTCTTCTTTCTTGCTCTTTCTCTTTTTTTCATCTCTTTGCTTCGTCTTCATCTTCTTTTTTTTCCTGTTTCTCCTTCTTCATATTTTGTTTCTTCTTCTTCTTCTTCTTCTTTGCCCTCTTCTTCTTCTTCTTTCTTCTCTTCCTCTTCTTCTTCTTCTTCTTCAACTATCTATTCTTCACTTCTTATTATTTTTCTTCTTATGTTTCTTCTTTGTCTTTTTTCTTCCTATTCTTCTATTTCTTCTTTTTGTTCTTCTGCTTCCTCTTCTGGTTCCTCTTCTCCTTCTTCGCATTTATCTTCTTCTTCTTCTTCCTTTTCATCATATTCCGCTTCCTCTTCTTCTTCCTAATCTTCCGCCTCTTCCTCTTCATCTTCCTTCTCATCTTCTTTCTCTTCTTTTTTCTCCTCTTCTTTTTTTTCGTCTTCATCTATTTTTTCTCCTATTTTTCTTCGTCTTCATCTTATTTTTCTTCCTCTTCCTCTTCTTCTTCGTCTTCTTCTTCTGCTTCTCCTTCTTCCTCTTCTTCTTTCGCTTCTTATTCCTCTTCCTTTTCATCTTCTGTTTCTTCATCTATATCCTCTTATTCTCCTTATTCTTTTTCCTTTTCCTTTTCCCCTATATCATCTTCTTTTTCTTCTTCTTTTTTCTCTTCTTCTTCATTTTCTTTTTCTTCTTCTTCTTTTAATTCATCTTCTCCTTCGTCTTCTTCTTCTTCTTCGCCTTTCTGCCTGCCTTTTTTCGTCTTCTTCGTCTTCTTTCTCTTCTTTATCTTCTTTCTGTTCTTCTTTCTCGTTTTCTTCTTTCATCCCTTGTTCTTTCTCTTTCTCTTATTTATATCTCTTTTTCTTCTTTCTTCCCTTCATCTTTCTCCTCCTCTTCTTTTTATCTTCTTTTTCTGCTTCTTCTACTTCTACTTCTTCATCTTCTTTTTCTCTTCCTCATCTTTCGTTTCTTTTTTCTCTTCTTCTTCTTTTTCGTCTTCTTTTTGTTCTTTCTCTTCTTCTTCCACTTCTACATATTCCTCTACCTCTTCCTCTTGCTCTTCCTCTTCTTCTTCTTCTTCTTCCTCATCTTATTTCTTTTCTTATTTCTCTTCTTTTTCTTCGTCTTCATCTTTTTTTTCTTCTTCTTCCTTGTTCTCCTCTTTTTTCTCTTCCTCTTCTTCTTCTTCTTCTTATTTCTTCTCTTTTTGTTCATCTTCTTCTTCATCTTCTTATTCCTCTTCTTGTTTCTCTCTTTCTTTATATTCTTCTTCTTGTTTTATTTCTTCTTCTTTTTCTTTTTTTTTCTTCTTTCTCTTTTCTTCTTCATCATCTTCATCTTCTTTTTATTCTTCTTCTTTTTTTTCGTCTTCGTCTTTTTTTTTCTTTTTGTCCTCTCTCTTCTTCTTCCTCTTCTTCTTCGTCTTCTCCTTCTGCTTCTCCTTCTCCTTCTCTCTCTTCTTCTTTGGCTTCTTATTCCTCTTCCTTTTCATCTTCTGTTTCTTCATCTTTTTCCTCTTATTCTCCTTATTCTTCTTCCTTTTCCTTTTCCCCTATATCATCTTCTTTTTCTTCTTCTTTTTTCTCTTCTTCTTCATTTTCTATTTCTTCTTCTTCTTCTTTTAATTCATCTTCTCCTTCGTCTTCTTCTTCTTTTTCGCCTTTCTGCCTGCCTTTTTTCGTCTTCTTCGTCTTCTTTCTCTTCTTTATCTTCTTTTTCTTTCTTCCTGTTTCTCTTCTTTTTCATTTATTTTCCTTCTTCTTCATCTTCTTTTTTCCTTTTTCTCCTTCTTCATATATTTTTCATCTTCTTCTTCTTTATCCTCTTTTTCTTCTTCTTCTTTCTTCTCTTCCTCTTATTATTCTTCTTCTTTCTCTTCTTTTTCTTCACTTTCTTTTTGTTCTTCTTTTTTCTCGTTCTCTTATTCTTCTTCGATATCTTCATCTTATTTTTTGTGTTCTTCTTATTTCTATTTTTGTTCTTCCTCTTCTTCATCTTCTTTCTCTTTCTCTTTCTCCCTTTCTCCTTTCATCTCTCGTTCTTTCTCTTTATGGTATTTATATCTGTTTTTCTTTTTTTTGTTCTTTCTTCTCTTCATCTTTCTCCTCCTCTTCTTTTTCATCTTCTTTTTCTGCTCCTTCTACATCTTCACCTTCATTTTCTCTTCCTCATCTTCCTTTTTTTCTTCGTCTTCTTCTTTCTCTTATTCTTTTACTTTTTCTTCTTTTAACTCTTATTCTTTCCCTATATCTTTTTTCTCATTTTTTTCTTCTTGTTCTTCTTCTTACTTCTCTTCATTTTTCTCCTCCTTTTTTTCTTCATCTTCTTTTTCTGCTTCTTCATCTTATTTTGCTCTTCGTCATCATCCTTTTCTTATTTTCTTCTTCTTCGTGTTCTTCTTTCACTTATTCTTTCTCTTATGCTGTCTATTTTTCTGCTTTCATCTCTTGTTCTTCCTCTTTCTCTTCTTTCTCATCTTTTTTCTTCTTCTCCTTCCTTCTTCTCTTCATCTTTCTCCTCCTTTTTTTCTTCATCTTCTTTTTCTCTTTCTCGTCTTTCGTTTCTTCTGTTTCTTCTTTCTCCTGTTCCTCTTCTTCTTCTTCCTCATCTTATTTCTTTTCTTATATCTCTTCTTTTTCTTTTTCTTCGTCTTTATCTTCTTTTTCTTCTTTCTTTTCTTCTTCTTCTTTTATCTCTTTTTCTTTTTTCTGCTTCTTTCTCTTTTTCTTCTTCATCATCATCTTTTTCTTATCTTTTCTTTATTATTTTCCTATTTTTCTTCTTCGTCTTTTTTTCTTCCTCTTCTTCTTCTTTTTCTTCTACTGTCTTTCTTTTCCCTTTCCCCTATGTCATCCTCTTCATCTTCTTCTTTGTCCTCTTCTTCTTCTTCTTGTTTCTCTTCCTCTTTCTTCCGTCCTTTTTTTGTCTTCTTCGTCTTCTTTCTCTTCTTCTTCTTTCTTGCTTATTCTCTTGCTCTTTCTCTTCTTTTTCATTTCTTTTGCTTCTTCTTCATCTTCTTTTTTTCCTTTTTCTCCTTCTTCATATGTTTTTCTTCTTCTTCTACTTCCTTTTCATCATCTTCTTCTTTGTCCTCTTCTTCTTTTCTTTCTTCTCTTCCTCTTCTTTTTCTTCTTGTTTCTCTTCTTTTTCTTCTTCTTCTTTCTTTAATTCATGTTCTCCTTCGTCTTCTTCTTTTTGTTCTTCCTCTTTCTCCCTTCCTTTTTTCGACTTCTTCTTCTTATTATTTCTCTTCTTCTTTCTCTTCTTCTTCTTTCCTGCTCTTTCCCCCGCTCTTTAACTTCTTTTTCATCTCATTTTTTTTTATTTCCTTCTCTTCTTTTTTTCCTTTTTCTCCTTCTTCATATTTTTTTCCTCTTCTTCTTCATTTTCTTCATCTTCTTCTTTTTTCTCTTCTTCTTCTTCTTTCTTCTCTTCCTCTTCTTCTTCTTCTTTCTCTTCTTTTTCTTAACTTGCTTATCGTTCTTCTTTCTCGTTTTCTTCTTCTTCTTCTTCTTCTTCTTCTTTTTCTTCTATTTCTTCATCTTCTTCTGTGTCCTCATCTTCTTCTTCTTCTTTCTTCTCTTCCTCTTCTTCTTTTTCAACTTTCTCATCTTCCTTTTCTTTTTGTTCTTCTTCTTCCTCCTCTTCCTCATTTTCTTCTTTTTCATCTTCTTTCTCTTTTTCTTCTTTCATCTTTTGTTCTTTCTCTTGCTCTTCTTTTTATTTTTTTATCTTCTTCTTGTTTTTTTTCTCTTCATCTTTCTCCTCCTTTTTCTTCTTTTTCTGCTTCTTCTACTTCTTTACCTTCTTTTTCTCTTCCTCATCTTCCTTTTCTTCTTTTCTTCTTCTTCTTTGTCTCCTTCTTCTTCTTTCACTTCTTCTTTTTTTCTTATCCTTTCTATTTTTCTGCTTTCATCTCTTGTTCTATCTCTTCTTTCTGATCTTTTTTTCTTCTTGTTCTTCCTTCTTCCATTCATCTTTCTCCTCCAGTTTTTCTTCATCTTGTTTTTCTGCTTCTTCTACTTTTTCATCTTCTTTTTCTCTTCCTCGTCTTTCGTTTCTTCTTTCTCTTCTTCTTCTTCGTTTTCTTTTTGTTCTTCCTCTTCTTCTTCTTGTCCCTCTTCTACATATTCCTCATCCTCTTACTCTTTTTCTTCCTCTTCATCTCCTTTTTTATCTTCTTTTTCTTCGTCTTCATCTTCTTCATCTTCGTCTCTCTCTTCTTCTTCCTTCTTCGTCTTCTTCTTCTGCTTCTCCTTCTTCTTCTTTTTCTTTCGCTTCTTATTCCTCTTCCTTTTCATCTTCCGTTTCTTCTTCATTTTCCTCTTATTCTCCTTATTCTCTTCCTTTTCATTTTCCTTTCCCCTATATCATCTTTTTCTTCCTCTTATTTTTTCCCTTCTTCTTCTGCATTTTCGTTTTCTGCCTCTTTTTCTTCTTTTAATTCATCTTTTCCTTCGTCTTCTTCCTCTTCTTCTTCTTCCTCCTATTCCTCTTCTTCTTCTTCCTCATCTTATTTCTTTTCTTATTTCTCTTCTTCTTCTTCTTCTTCGTCTTCATCTTCTTTTTCTTTTTCTTCTTCTTCTTCTTCTTTTCTCTCTTCTCCTTTCTCTTCTTCTTCTTGGTCTTCTTCTTCTGCTTCTCCTTCTTCCTCTTTTTATTCTTCTTCCTTTTCATCTTCACTTTCTTCATCTATTTCTTATTCTCCTTATGCTTCTTTCTTTTTCTTTTTCTTTTCCATTTCCCCTATATCCTTTTCTTCTTCTTCTTTTTCCTCTTCTTCTTCCTTATCTTCTTTTTCTTCTTTTTTTTTCTTTAATTCATCTTCTCCTTCGTCCTCTTTTTCTTCTTCCTTTAATTCATCTCGTTCGTCTCCTTCTTTTTCTTGTTCTTCCTCTTTCTCCCTTCCTTTTTTTCGACTTCTTTTTCTTCATCTTCTTTTTCTTCTTCTTTTTCTACTTATTCTTACTTGCTCTTTCTCTTGCCCTCTCTCTTCTTTTTCATCTCTTTTGCTTCTTCTTCATCTTCTTTTTTTCCTTTTTTTCTTCTTCTTTTTTCTCTTTTTCTTCTTTCATCTCTTGTTCTTTCTCTCTCCCATCTTTTTATCTTTTTTTCTTCTTCTTTTTCTCTCTTCTCTTCATATTTCTCCTCCTCTTCTTCTTCATCTTCTTTTTCTGCTTCTTCTTCTTCGGCTTTTTTTTCTGCTTCTTTCTTTTTTTCTTCTTCATTATCATCTTCTTCTTATTATTATTCTTCGTTTTCATTTTCTTCATATTCCTCTTCCTCTTCTTCTTCTTTCTCTTCTTCTTCTTCTTCCTCATTTTCTTTCTCTTCTTATTTCTCCTCTTCTTTTTTCTTCGTCTTCATCTTCTTTTTCTTCTTCATCTTTTTTCTCTTCCCCTTCCTTTTCTTCTTCGTCTTCTTCATATTTTTCCTCTTTCCTTTCCCACTATATCCTCCTCTTCTTCTTCTTCTTTTTTCTCTTCTTCTTCTCCTTGGTCTTCTTCTTCTTATTTTTCTTGTTCTTCCTCTTATTCCCTTCCTTTTTTCGTCTTCTTCTTCTTCATCGTCTTTCTTTTCTTCTTTCTCTGCTTCTTCTTCCTCCTCTTCCTTTTCTTCTTCTTTCTTTCCTCACCTTCTTTCTCTTTTTCTGCTGTAATCTCTTGTTCTTTCTCTTTCTTATCTTTGTATTTTTTTCTTCTTCTTGTTCTTTCTTCTATTCATCTTTCTCATCCTCTTCTTCATCATCTTCTTTTTCTTTTTCTTCTTCCTTTAATTCATCTTTTTCTTCTTCTGCTTGTTCTTCCCCTTTCTGCCTTCCTCTTCTCCGTTGTCTTCTTCTTGTTCTTCCTCTTTCTCCCTTCCTTTTTTTCGTCGTCTTCTTCTTCGTCTTCTTTCTCTTCTTCTTCTTTATTGCTCTTTCTCTTGCTCCTACTATTCTTTTTCATCTCTTTTGCTTCTTCATCTTCTTTTTTCCTTTTTCTCCTTCTTCATATTTTTTCCTTTTTTTTCTTGTTCCTTATCATCATCTTCTTCTTTGTCTTCTCCTTCTCCTTCTTCTTCCATTTCTTTGTCTTTTTCTTCTTCTTCAAGTTCTTCTTCATCGTCTTCATCTTCTTCTTCTTCTGCCCCTTTTTCAGCTTCATTTTCTTCTTCTTCTGCTTCTTCTGTTTCTTCCTCTTCTTATTCATGCTCTTGTTCCTCTTCTTCATTTGATTTGATTTTATTTTTCTTCTTCTTTCTTTAATTCATCTTCTCCTTCATCTTCTTCTTGTTCTTCCTCTTTCTCTATTCCTCTTCTTCATTTTATTCTTTTTCTTCTTCTTCTTCTTCTACTTCTTCTTCTTCTTCTTCTTCTTTTTCTTTCTCTTCTTCTTTCTGTTATTCTTCTTTCATCTCTTGTAATTTCTCTTTCTCGTTCTCTTCTTCTTCTGCTTCTTCTTTCATTTCTTCATCTTCTTCTTTGTCCTCTTCTTCTTCTTTCTTCTCTTCCTTGTCTTGTTCTTCTTCAACTTTCTCTTCTTCAATTTCTTTTGCATCTTCATTCTTCACTTTCGCTTCTTCTTCTTCTCATTCTTCATATTCTTTTTTTCTTCCTTTTCTTCATCTTCTTCTTTGTCCTCTTCTTCTTCTTCTTATTTCTTTCCTTTTTGTTCTTCCTCTTCTTCATCTTTTTATTCCTCTTCTTCTTTCTCTTTTTCTCTCTTCTTCTTGCTCTTCTTCGTTTTTTTCCTCCTCTTCCTCTTCTGTTTCTTTCTCATCTTCTTTCTCTTTTTCTTCTTTCATCTCTTGTTCTTTCTCTTCTTGTTATCTTTTTTTTTTCTTCTTGTTCTTTCTTTCTCTTCACCTTTCTCCTCCTTTTTTTTCCTTCATCTTCTTTTTCTGTTTCTTCTACTTCTTTATCTTCTTTTTCTCTTTCTCATCTTCCTTTTTTTCTTTTCTTCTTCTTCTTCTTTGTCTTCTTCTTTCTCCTATTCTTTCTCTTTTTCTTCTTTCATCTCTTGTTCTTTCTTTTTCTCTTCTTCCTCATCTTTTTTCTTCTTCTTTCTTCTCTTCATCTTTCTCCTCCTTTTTTCATCTTCTTTTTCTGCTTCTTCTACTTCTTCACCTTTTATTTCTCTTGCTTATATTTCGTTTCTTCTTTCTCTTCTTCTTCTTCGGAATTTTGTTCTTCCTCTTCTTCTCACTCTTCAACATATTCCTCTTCCTCTCTCGCTTGCTTTTCCTCTTCTTCTTCCTCTTCTTCATCCTCCTCTACCTCTTCTTCCTCATCTTATTTCTTTTGTTTTCTCTTCTTCTTCTTCTTCTTCTTCGTTTTCATTTTCTTTTTCTTCTTCTTCATCTTCCTTTCCTTCTTCTTCATCTCCTCCTTTTATCACTTCCTCTTCTTTTTTTCTTCTTCTTTCTATCTTTCTTCTTCATCATCGTTTTCTTCTTATTATTATTTTTCTTCTTCGTCTTTTTTCTGCATCTTCTTTTTTTTTTTTTCTTCTGCTTTCTTTTCTGGTTCCTCTTCTCCTTCTTAGCATTTATCTTCTTTTTTTGTCTCTTCTCCTTCTTCTTCCTTTTCTTCATATTCCTCTTCCTTTTCCTCTTCCTCTGAGTAAGAAAGAGTCTTACTCATCTTCTTTGTTTTCATCTTCTTTTTTTCGTCTTTATCTTCTTTTTCTTTTTCTTCTTCTTCTTTTAATTAATCTTCTCGTTCGTCTTCTTCTTCTTTTTCCTTATTGTCTTTTCGTTCTTCGTCCTTCTCGTTTTCTTCTTCTACTTCCATTTCTTCATCTTCTTCTTTGTCCTCTTCTTATGTCTTCTCTTTTTGTTCTTGCTCTTCTTCATCTTCTTTCTCTTTTCCTTCTTTCATCTCTTGTTCTTTCCCTTTCTCTTATTTTTGTCTTTTTTTCTTCTTGTTCTTTCTTCTCTTAATCTTTCTCCTCCTCTTCTTCTTCATCTTCTTCTTCTTCTTTCTCTTCTTCTTCATCTTCTTTTTCTGCTTCTTCTACTTCTTCATCTTCTTTTTCTCTTCTCATCTCCTCATCTTTATTTTTTTCTTTCTCTTATTCTTTCTATTTTTCTTCTTTCATCTCTTGTTCTTTCTCATTCTATTCTTTCTCATCTTTTTTTCTGCTTCTTGTTCTTTCTTCTCTTTATCTTTCTCCTCCTTTTTTCTTCATCTTCTTTTTCTGCTTCTTCTACTTCTTCATCTTCTATTTCTCTTCCTCATCTTTCGTTACTTCTTTCTCGTCTTCTTCTTCGTCTTCTTTTTGTTCTTCCTCTTCTTCTTCTTCTCCCTCTTCTACATATTCCTCTTCCTCTTCCTCTTGCTCCTCTTTTTCTTCTTCTTCTCCTTGCTCCCTTTCGCCTTCTTCTTCCTTATCTTATTTCATTTCTTATTTCTCTTCTTCTTCTTTTTCTTCGTCTTCATCTCACTTTTCTTCCTCTCATCTTCCTTTTTTTCTTCTTCTTCTTTTATCACTTCTTCTACTTCTTTTTTTCTTTTTCTTCCTTTTTTTCTTCCTCTTCTACTTTTTCTTCTTTTTGTTCTTCTGCTTCCTCTTCTGGTTCCTCTTCTCCTTCTTCGCATTTATCTTCTTCTTCTTCTTCCTTTTCTTCATACTCCTCTTTCTTTTCCTCTTCCTCTTCTTTTTCTTACTCATATTCTTCGTCTTCATCTTCCGTATCTTCTTCTTTTTCCCCTTATTCTCCTTATTTTTTCTTCCTTTTCTTTTTCCGCTATATCTTCTTTTTCATCATCTTCTTTTTTCTTTTCTTCTTCTTCATCTTCCTTTTCATCTTCATCTTCTTCCTTTAATTCTTCATCTTCTCCTTCGTCTTCTTCTTCTTTTTCTTGTTCTTCCTCTTTCTACATTCCTTTTTTTCGTCTTCTTCGTCTTCTTTCTCCTCTTAGTTCTCTTCTTCTTCTTTCTTGCTCTTTCTCTTTCTCTTTCTCTTCTTTCTCTTCTTTTTCATCTCTTTTGCTTCTTCTTCGTCTTCTTTTTTTCCTTTTTCTCCTTCTTCACATTTTTTTTCTTCTTCTTCTTCCTTTTCTGCTTCTTCTTCTTTTTCCTCTTCTTCTTATTCTTCTTCTTTCTTCTCTTCCTTTTCTTTTTCTTTCTCTTCTTTTTCTTCACTTTCTTTTCGTTCTTCTTCCTACTCGTTCTCTTCTTCTTCTTCCATTTCTTCATCTTTTCCTTCGTCCTCTTTTTATTTCTTTCTCTTCTTCATCTTCTTAAGAGAAAGATCTCTTTTTCTTCTTCTCTTTGTCTTCCTCTTTGTCTTTCAATTCATTTTGCCTTTTTTTCTTCTTCTTGTTGTTTCTTCTCTTCATCTTCCTCCTCCTCTTCTTCTTCATCTTCTCTTTCTGCTTCTGCTTCTTAATCTTCTCTTTGTCTTCATCATCTTCCTTTTCTTCTTCTTCTTTATCTTTTTCTTCTTCTTCGTCTTGTTCTTTCTTTTCATATTTCTTTTATTCTTTTTCTTTTTCTTATTTCATCTCTTGCTCTTTCTCTTTCTATTCTTTCTCATCTTTTTTCCTTCTTCTTCTTCTTTCCTCTCCTCCTTTGCCTCTTCTTCTCTCTTATTTCTTTTCTTATTTCTCTTCTTCTTCTTTTCTTCGTTTTCATTTTCTTCTCTTTCCTCTTCATCTTCATTTTCTTCTTCTTCTTCTTCTTTTATCACTTTTTTTCTTATTCTTTTTTTCTTCTTCTTTTTCTTTTTCTTCTTGAGCATCTTCTTCTTCTTATTATTATTCTTCTTATTTTGCTTCATCCTCTGCTTCTTTTTCTTTTTTTTGTTCTTCTGCTTCCTCTTCTGGTTCCTCTTCACCTTCTTCGTAATTATCTTCTTCTTCTTTCTCTTCTTTTTCTTTACTTTTTTTTCGTTTTTCTTCCTTCTCGTTCTCTTCTTCTTCTTCTTCTATTTCTTCTTCTTCCTTTTTTTCATCTTCTTCTTTGTACGCTTGTTCTTCTTCTTATTTCTTCTCTTTTTGTTCTTCTTCTTCTTTCTTCTCTTCCTCTTCTTCTTCTTTTATCACTTCCTCTTCTTTTTCTTTTTTTCTTCTTCTTTGTCTTTTTCTTCTTCGTAATCTTATTCTTCTTATTATTATTCTACGTATTTTTCTTCTTCGTCTTTTTTTTTTGCCTTTTCTTTTTTTTTTGTTCTTCTGCTTCCTTTTCTGGTTCCTCTTCTCCTTCTTCGCATTTATCTTCTTCTTCTTCTTCTTCCTTTTCTTCATATTCCTCTTCCTTTTCCTCTTCCTCTCCCTCTTCTTCTTCTCTCTCTTCTGCTTTCTCTTCTTCTTCGTCTTCTTCCCCTTCTTCTTTCTCTTCTTATTTCTTTTCTTCTTTTTTTTTCTTCGTCTTCTTCTTCTTTTTGTTCGTCTTCATTTTCATCTTCTTCTTCTCTTTCTTTCTCTTCTTTTTCATCTCCTTTGCTTCTTCTTCATCTCCTTTTTTCCTTTTTCTACACTATTCATATTTTTTTCTTCTTCTTCTGCTTCCATTTCTTCATCTTCGTCTGTGTCCTCTTCTTTTTCTTATTTCTTCTCTTCCTCTTCCTCTTCTTCTTCTTCTTCAACTTTTTCATCTTCACTTTCGTTTGCATTTTCTTCCTATTTCTCTTCTTCTGCTTCTTCATATTCTTTTTCTTCTTCTTCCTTTTCTTCTTCTTCTTCTTCTTTGTCGTCTTTTTCTTCTTCTTATTTCTTCTCTTTTTGTTTTTCCTCTTCTTTATCTTTTTATTCCTCTTCTTCTTCTTTCTCGTCTTCTTTCTCTTTTTCTTTTTTCATCTCTTGTTCTTTCTTTTCGTTTTATCTTCATTTCTTCTTCTTGTTCTTTCTTCTCTTCATCTTTTTCCTCATTTCTTTCTTCATCTTCTTTTTCTTCTTCATCTGCGTTTTCTCTTCCTCATCTTCCTTTTATTCTTTTCTTCTTCTTCTTTGCCTTCTTCTTCTCCTTTCTCGTCTTCTTTCTCTTATTCTTTCCATTTTTCTGCATTCATCTCTTTTTCTTTCTCTTTCTCTTCTTTCTCATCTTTTTTTCTTCTTCTTCTTCCTTCTTCTGTTCATCTTTCTCCTCCTTTTTTCCATCATCTTCTTTTTCTGCTTCTCTACTTCTTCATCTTCTTTTTCTCTTCCTCATCTTTCGTTTCTTCTTTCTCTTCTTCTTCTTCGTCTTCTTTTTATTCTTCCTCTTCTTCTTCTTCTCCCTCTTCTACATATTCGTCTTCCTCTTCTTCTTCTTCTTCTTTTTCTTCTTCCTTCTGTTCCTCTACTTCTCCATCTTATTTCTTTTCTTATTTCTCTTCTTCTTCTTTTTCTTCGTCTTCATCTTCTTTTTCTTTTGCTTCTTCTTCTTTTATCTGTTCTTCTTCCTTTTCTTTTTTTCTTCTTTTTTCTCTTTTTCTTCTTCATTATATTCATTTTCTTATTATTATTCTTCTTCGTCTTATTTCTTCCTCTTCTTTTTATACCCTGAACCCATTAAAAATGGGTAATCAGGGTATAATGGTTTTGTTGCAGCCCAAATGTATGTAACAGGCAGAAGGAGGCGTGGCAGACCCCATAAAGTATATATATTCTTGATCAGGACGACAAGCCGAGTCGATTGAGCCCTGTCCGTCTGTCCGTCTGTCCGTCCGTCCGTCTGTCCGTATGTTTGAACGCGTGGATCTCAGAACCGATAATAGCTAGAGACTTGAACTTTTTTTTATAGATTCGTGTATATCACGCGCAGGTCGAGTTTGTTTTAGAAATTCGATAACTCTTCTCGTTCTTTTTTTATCGATTAAAAACGAAATCGATTTTTCAGTTTTAAAATTATATCTTCTATATCTTGATAGTTAGAGACTCCAAATCTTGTATTTAGCTTAATGGGACTTTTATACAATTTTGGTTTTTGTTCAATTTTGGATGCCACGCCCCCTTCGCCCAAATTTTCAAAACACTTATTTCAAATACTAGTGACTTGTGCTTTTGCACATGCACACATATGAATGATATAATTACGCTACGCAAGTTTGATTAAGAAATCCGATCTACAAAAAAAGTTATTAAACATTTAATTTTCCATAACACGCACATATTGGCGCAGCGCAGTCGCTGAGTAAACTGCGCAGTTAGCAGAGCGTATGCGTGTGCGTGTGTATGTATGCGTTGCTTGCAATATACATACATATGTATGTATGTACACATGTACATACTGTATCTAATTACATATATATAAAATAAGAGTAACATTGATATAACTTAAATAAAGCCAATATAATATACATATGAATAGATGAAATGCATTATGTTATTAAACGAAACGTTTACGTACACGTGCGTGGCAACAGCATCTAGAAAATTCGAAGAATTCATAACAACAACAACAACAAAGACAAATTGGGGATGAATTTTCAGCAGAAGTTCAGCAGCTCAGTAGCTCAATAACTTTACTTAGGAATTCGCTATCTCACTCTTATGTATTGCAACGGCTGTGTTGGTAGAAGCGATGATCGCCGACATAAAGTCTCGGGTTCGATTCTCTAAGCTGACGTCAAAACTTCTTTTATGCAAGTTACTTAATCTTTTTTTTTTTAATTTTTTAATTTAATTTAAAATTATATATAAACTTTGAAGTGCTTTTAAAGCCGCCGATAGGCGGGGTTCAGGGTATTTCCTAGTCGGACACCTCCGACTAGAGTTTCCTTACTTGTTTCTCTTCTTCTTCTTTATTTTCTTTTTCTTCTTCTTCTTCTTCCTTTAATTCATCTTCTCCTTCGTCTTCTTCTTCTTGTTCTTCCTCTGTAATAATTAAACAACCAGACTTGTGTCTTTGACCTCTTCATACATAATGAATCGGTCTTTTATTCGATGTTGACTTAGCCTAAAGTACATAAGAGATTATATAGTTCTGTCGCTCAAAGCAGCGGCAGAACGGGAGTATATAGCGTGTCATATGTATTTGTATATATTATTATATGCACATGCAGAAGGCATATACATTGACATGCGCTTGGGACCGAATGGTCAGAACGTCATAGTGCTTACGCTGCAGATCTCACGCTGCAGACCAGTCCACATATAAGCGGCTGATCATATTACAGCACTTGGCGGTGGTTATGTTATGTAAACAAAGCGACAAAGTGTCTCTATGTTTATGCGCTCGATACTCTAACGTTTAGTTAGGGCATATGACCACTTTACATATTGTATACACTACAATATGGTGAGCATATGCTTATTTTGCATATAACACACTACACCTCCCTTTTTACAGAAATAACGTAATATTAATATGAAGTTATTTAATATTATATTGTATAACTATTGGAGTTATAATTAATTTATATAATGAAATATATATTTTTATGTTTGTATTATTATTATTGTATATATATAAATTTTTTTTTTTTTTAATATTAGAAGTTTGATTTGAGTTGTATATACATATTTTATTTTGTGGATGAAAGTATTGAAATATGTATATGTAACAGAAATTTTATTTGTTAATAATTCATTTCGAAGTTTATTTTTGAACTTTTAGCATATCCTTATGAACTTTTTGTTTCTTATTCTTGTCATCCCCAATCCCTAATTGTAATATTATCTTTATTATCTATAGCTATTACCTCAAATGGTCCTATATATGTAGGATCTAACTTGTGTCCTGCGTCATGTTTTAATAGATTTTTTTTGCTCTTTTATAAACTATTTCTAATCTAAACTTAATTTCTTTAGCGTAATCATCTACATTATATAATGGGTCTATTCTAGTGGGTTTATTAAAATCTACGAACTGTCTTGGTAATCTTCCAAATACTAGTTCGTATGGACAATAGTCGTGTGTTACCGAGGGTGTTGTGTTGAAACAGTATGTGAAATATTGTATCCAAACATCCCAATCGGTTTTGTCTGCAGATATATATGATCGAACATATTCATTGAATGTCCTATGACTTCGTTCTATTGTACCTAAGGTTTGATGATGATGTGCAGTAGACGTTATGTTGTCTATCTTCAAATATTTGCACAAGTCAGTTATTACTGAATTCTTATATTCTGTTCCCATGTCCGTAAAGAATGTCTTCATTGGACCGTACTTTAGAATAAAGTTTTCAAATATAGCTTTGGAAACGGTTGTTGCACTTTTATTTGGAATTGGAATGGTTACAAATACTCAGTTAAATCGCATATTAGCGTAACTGCATATTCATTGCTATAGTATCTACTATCACTCTGTCAAAAGCTATAGTTGGTGTTTCAGTTATAATCATTGGGGTCTTTATATGAGTTGTTATTTTGGATTTATGGCATTTTTGACATTTACGTACGTACTCTTTGATATGACGAGTCATATTTTTCCAATAGTAATGTCGTTTTATTTTAGCTAGCGTTCTTCTAATGCCATTATGACCTCCTTGAGTTGGATCGTCATGAAATTTAGACAGTATCGCTTCTTGATCTTTTTTATTTTCTATTAGGGTCACCGGCTTGAGTAGCGCTACTCTTAAAATATTCAATATTTTATTGCCCATATTTTTGAAAGATTCAATTGAAATTAATTCAAAGATCTTATCGCTCGGTGCCACTTTGAGTTGGCTGATATTAAGTATACCGGCTTGCATCTCAAGCCTTTGGAAGAACTGACCTAAGTCAAGATTTCCATTGGTGTACAAATCGCTAACATCAATTCTTGCTATTATTTTTCTTCCATGTTTCAAAAAACATATCTGATTTTTTATTAGCAAGGCCACTACTTTCCGCACTTCGTCATTACTAATGACTTCATATACGTTGGGCTTAGAAGCGTTGTCAAGAGTTTGCATTGGCAAATCTTCTTGATCTTTTCCTGCGCAGGATTTTTTCTGTCTATACTGTTGCCTGGTAGTGACTTTTGAGGACTTTTCTATGTGTCTTTTAAATCGGATATTGTAATCCTTGATAATGCATCTGCTACGAAGTTGTCTTTTCCCTTGAGATACTCCACTGTGAAATCGTATTCTTCTAGTTCTAGTCTCATTCTAGTTAGTTTTGAACTTGGATTTGTCATTGAAAACAAATAGGTTAATGGTCTGTGATCTGTTTTTACTGTGAAATGTTTTCCATATATGTATGGTCTGAAATATGTAATTGCCCAGTGGATAGCTGCTAACTCTTGTTCTGTAGTTGATTTGTTGCTTTTACCTTTAGTGAATGAGCGTGAAGCATATGCAACTGGGAGTTGTTTATCTCCATAGTTCTGTGTTAGGACAGCTCCACAAGCGTTTTTACTTGCATCAGTAATTATGCAAAACTCTTTATCGAAATCTGCATATTTCAATAATGTGGGTTTACTTAAAGCCTTTTTTAAATACTCGAATGCATTTTGGCATTCATCGGACCATTGAAATTTGACATTCTTTTTACATAATCGTGTTATGTGCCGTGAATAATCGGCGAAATTTTTGATGAAACGTCTATAGTAGTTGCAAAACGCAACGAATCTTCTAGCGCTATCCGCGTCTGTAGGGACTGGATATTTTTCGATGATGTCATATTTTTTATCATCGGGCAGTATGCCTTAATCAGTACACTTGTGACCTAGAAAAGTTACTTGGTGCATGAAGAATTTACATTTTTCTGGATGTGGCTTAAGGTTGTTTTTTCTACATAGTTCAAAAACGTTTATTAAGTTTTTAATCATGTGGTTTTCCGAACAACCGATGACTATTAAGTCATCCATATACAAGAATGCTTGCGAAGGGTCGAGTCCAGAAAAAAAATCTATTGTCATCATTCTTTGAAAAGAATTTGGCGCTATTTTAAGACCATATGGTAGTCTTGTGAACTGGTACGAGCCACTGCTCGTTGAAAAGGACGTTAGTTCTCTAGATCTTTCTTTTAATTCTATTTGATGGAATCCAGACATTAAGTCTAGACATGAAAAGTATTTGGCTCTACCTAACTGGTCGAGAATGTCATCGATTCTGGGAAGTGGAAATTTATCCGATAGGAGTTTTTTATTGATCTGGCGGTAATCTACTACTAATCGCCATCTTTTTGTATCAGAACCTGGTAGACCTTTCTTAGGTACCAGCAATATTGGGCTATTGTATTCTGAGGTGGATGGTTCTACTATTTTATCTAGAATGAGCTTTTCAACTTGTTTATTGATTTCTTCTTTGTGTGCGTGTGGAATTCTATAGTTTTTGGTGTATACTGGATTATTATCATTCAATCTTAGTTCTTGCTTATAAAAATGATTTGTTGTTATTGATTCGGTTTCAAGTCCGAATATGTCTGTATACTGGGTGCATAAATCTTCAAGTTTTGCTTTGAATTGTGGTGGAAAGTTTTTTGTAAGTTTTTTTATGATATCTTCGTGTCTGTTTTTGCTAATTTCTTGGACTATGTCATAGTCACTTAGCCTTTCGGTTTTTATATTATTAATGTGTATTATTTTGGTTACACTTGTTGTATTTAGGACTCGGACAACAGTATTTTCTTTACTGGAGATAGTATTTCCAATAAATATTCCTTTCTCAATTTCTTGATTCGGAATTAGAACAGTTTGTTCTGTCGATTCTAATTTAATCTGTCGGACTACTTCAGTGCGGGCTGGAAGTAAAATGGCATTGTTATCACAACTATGTGTGATGGGTATTTTTATTTGTAGGTTTAAATTATCTGGCCTAATTATTAGAGTGTCACTAGTATGTGTACAATCTAATAGGCAATTGAATTTTTTATGAAGTCTATACCTATAATGCCATCGCTAGGGATTGGAAAGTTTTGTTCAACTAAGTGATAGTTGTGTGGGATTATGTACTTTCCTGTAGATAATTCTACGAATGCTAAACCTTTTGAAAAAACTGAACCTTCACCGATTCCTGATATTTTAGTTGATATGTTAGTGTTAACATTGTCAAAAATATCGACATTTTCTTTTTTAATTATTGAAATGTCTGCACCAGTGTCTACTAAAAAAGTGAGAGAATTGTTTGTGCTTAAGTTTTTTAGTTTTATAAATAATCCTGAACTAAGATTGATGTTGTATACTATCGCACACTCTGAATATCTTAAGGGATTTATTCGTTTCCCGAACTACTTTCTGCAGTTCGTATGTTTGCATTGTTTTGGGGATTATGGCCTCTGTTCGAGTTACCACGGCCTCTAGAGTTTCCTCTATTTTGGCCTCTATTGTTCCCTCTATTATTATTATTATGATTGTAATGGTAATTACCTCTATTTTGGTAATTACCTCTGTTTGAGTTATTGTAACTGCGGTTATTGTAACCTCTTTGGTTACCGCGACTACCGTTGCCTCTGTAATAAAAGACAGTGTTGGCGCTTCCCGTAATCTCTGTGCTGCAATGGATATATTTACCCATTACATCATTAAAATTACCGAAATTGCCAGCTTCTAGTATATAGTATATACGCAACTTTTCATGTTCACAGTTGTGAATCAGAGCTGATATCGACTCTTTGGTCGAAAATTTATCAGCATTTCCTGGGTCTAAACCTTCGTCAATGTACGCTGCTTCTAGCTGCTTGCGCAGACTGTCAATATCAGTCATATATTGCGATGCTGTTTTACCCTTTGCTTTATATTTAGTAGTTTTGCTTTGATAACATCAGAGGACTCTCCTTTAGCAGATAAGGCTCCGCTCAATTTCACAATATTTCTTACAATAGTTTTGTTTCTTATATATATGTTATTAATTTTAACATTTTTCTTTAAATTTATTTTAAATTTAAAATTAATTTTTGATGATGCTCCATCGATGGTGTAAAAGGCGGCCTGCCTTTCACACTTGTACTCTCTGCTGCAGATATCCGGGGCCTATGGGCTCAGGCGGTACTGATGCCGGTCGTCGCACCAATTTTTGTCCAGCATGTATACTCGCAGTATACACTCTCCAGTGGTCCTGGGCAATCCTTTGGGCACTTCTTTTCCTCGCTTGGAAGTGGTAGTGGCTTAGGAGGAGTTAGTCGGTTATTATCAATTATTTTTATTGTAGGTATAACTGAGTGAGCTTGAGTTTCTGGCTTTTTTAATGACTTTAAAAAGTCAAGTTCAATTTACAGTTTTTGTGCCACTGCTCATGGAGGTGGTGCTTGTTTTGTATATAATAGCCACTTAATGTGTGCTATTCTTTTCTTTATTTTATTTTGCACCCCACCTCTTTTTGCCATTTCACTCTAACTGTACTCACTCAGAATATAGGTTTTCCGTCCCTCCTGGCATTCAGCGGTGCTTTGTTCCTTCTTTTTACTTTACAGCACGTGGCAATTGTGGCTCCGGTTCAGTGCAGTTTGTTAATTGCAGTTTTGCCGGCGACGAGATGTTCACCGATGCAGAAACGGAAATTTCTATTGGAGGCTCAAATCCATCCGCCGAAGAAGCGGATGAAGGCACAGTTCCGAATGTTCAAGTTGGTGTTGATGTTATTCTGGATAACCGTCTGCAAGAATCTTTTGCTTTCCCGGATAAGAACTCCTGGCATTCAGCGGTGCTTTGCTGTTGTTGTTGTTTGTTTGCTGGTGCCTGCTGCTGTTGCTGTACTGACGTCGACGACGTCACGAGTCACGGTCGCCATGTAATAATTAAACAACCAGACTTGAGTCTTTGACGTCTTCATACATAATGAATCGGCCTTTCTTTATTCGATATTGACTTAGCCTAAAGTACATAAGAGAGTATATAGTTCTGTCGCTCAAAGCAGCGGCAGAACGGGAGTATATAGCGTGTCATATGTATTTGTATATATTATTATATGCACATGCAGAAGGCACATTGACATGCGCTTGGGACCGAATGGTCAGAACGTCATAGTGCTTACGCTGCAGATCTCACGCTGCAGGCCAGTCCATATATATGCGGCTGATTATATTACAGCACTTGGCGGTGGTTATGTTATGTAAACAAAGCGACAAAGTGTCTCTATGTTTATGCACTTGATACTCTAACGTTTAGTTAGGGCATATGACCACTTTACATATTGTATACACTACAATATGGTGGGCATATGCTTATTTTGCATATAACACACTTCACTCCCTTTCTCTTTTTCGACTTCTTCGTCGTCTTCTTCTTCTTCTTATCTCTCTTCTTCTTTCCCTTCTTCTGCTTTCTTGCCTTTCTCTTGCTTTTTAACTTCTTTTATATCTCTCTTGGTTCTTCATCATCTTCTTTTTTTCCTTTTTCTCCATTTCATATTTTTTTTCTTCTTCTTCTTCGTTTTCTTTATCTTCTTCTTTCTCCTCTTCTTCTTCTTCTTTCTTCTCTTCCTCTTCTTTCTCTTCTTTTTCTTTACTTTCTTTTCGTTTTTCTTCCTTCTCGTTGTCTTCTTCTTTTTCTTATTTTTCTTCTGCTTCCTTTTCTTCATCTTCTTCTTTGTCCTCTTCTTCTTTTTCTTATTTCTTCTCTTTTTGTTCTTCTTCTTTCTCCTCTTCCTCTTCTTCTTCTTTCTCATCTTCTTTCTCTTTTTCTTCTTTCATCTCTTGTTTTTTCTCTTCCTCTTTTTCTTCTCTTTGTTTCTTCTTCTTTTTTCTTCTCTTCATATTTCTCCTCCTTTTTTCTTCTTTTTTTGCTTCTTCTACTTCTTCATCTTCTTTTTCTCTTCCCCATCTTACTTTTCTTCTTCTTCTTTCTCTTATTCTTTCTCTTTTTCTTTTTTCACCTCTTGTTCTTTCTCTTTCTCTTTTTTTCCCTTTTTTTCTTCTTATTCTTTTTTCTTCTCTTCATCTTTCTCCTCCTTTTTTTCTTCATCTTCTTTTTCTACTTCTTCTACTTTTTCATCTTCAATTTCTCTTCCGCATCTTTCGTTTCTTATTTCTCGTCTTCTTCTTCGTCTTCTTTTTGTTCTTCCTCTTCTTCTTCTTCTCCCTCTTCTACATATTCCTTTTCCTCTTGCTCTTTCTCTTCTTCTTCCTCCTCTTATTCCTTTTCTTATTTCTCTTTTTCTTCGTTTTCATCTTCTTTTTCTTCCTCTTCATCTTCCTTTTCTTCTTCTTCTTCTCCTTCTTTTATCACTTCGTCTTCTTTTTCTTTTTTTCTTCTTCTTTCTCTTTTTCTTCTTCGTCATCTTCTTCTTCTTATTATTATTCTTCATATTTTTCTTTTTCGTCTTTTTTTCTGCCTTTTCTTTTTTTTTTGTTCTTCTGCTTCTCCTTCTGGTTCCCCTTCTCTTTCTTCACACTTATCTTCTTCTTCTTTCTCTTCTCCGTCTTCTTCCTTTTCCTCGTCTTCATCTTTTTTTTTGTTTTTCTGCGTCTTCGTCTTCTTCTTCTCTCTCTTCTGCTTCCTCTTCCTCTTCGTCTTCTTCTTCTGCTTCTCCTTCCTCTATTTTTTTCGATTCTTATTCCTCTTCCTTTTCATCTTCCGTTTCTTCATCTTTTAGCTGTTATTCTCCTTATTCTTCTTTCTTTTTCTTTCTTTTTCCCCTATATCTTCTTCTTCTTCATCTTCTTTTTTCTCTTCTTCTTCCTTTAATTCATCTTCTCCTTCGTCTTCTTCTTCTTTTTCTTCATTTTTTTTCTTCTTCTTCTGCTTCCTTTTCTTCATCTTCTTCTTTGTCCTCTTCTTCTTATTTCTTCTCTTCCTTTTCTTCTTCTTCTTTTTCTTTCTCTTTTTTTCTTCACTTTGTTTTCGTTCTTCTTCCTTCTCGTTCTCTTCTTCTTCTTCAATTTCTTCATCTTCTTTTTTCTCTTCTTCTTCATCATCTTTTTTTCTTTTTCTTCTTCTTTTAATTTATTTTCTCCTTTGTCTTGTTCTTCTTTTTCTTCATTTTTTTTCATCTTCTTCTGCTTTCTTTTCTTCATCTTCTTCTTTGTCCTCTTCTTCTTATTTCTTCTTTTCCTTTTCTTCTTCTTCTTATTCTTTCTCTTTTTTTCTTCACTTTCTTTTCGTTCTTCTTCCTTCTCGATGTTTTTCTTCTTCTTCCATTTCTTCATCTTCTTTGTCCTTTTCATATTTCTCCTTTTTTTGTTCTTCCTCTTTTTCATCTTCTTACTCTTCTTTGTTCTCTTTTTCATCTTTCATTTCTTCTTCTTTGTCTTTCAATTCTTTTAATCTTTTTTTTTCTTCTTGTTCTTTCTTCTCTTCATTTTTCACCTCTTCTTCTTTATCTTATTTTTCTGCTTCTTCTACTTCTTCATCTTCTTTTTCTCTTCCTCATCTTCCTTTTCTTCTTTTCTTCTTCTTCTTTTTCTTCTTCTTTTTCTTATTCATTATTTTTTTCTTCTCTCATCTCTTGTTCTTTCTCTTCTTTCTCATCTTTTTTTCTTATTCTTTTTCTTTCTTCTCTTCTTCTTCCTCTTCTTCTTATTCTTCTTCTTTCTCTTCTTTTTCTTCACTTTCTTTTGATTCTTCTTTCTTCTCGTTCTCTTCTTCTTCTTCTTTTTCCATTTCTTCATTTTCATATCTTCCTCTACTTCTTCTTCTTCAACTTTATATTCTTCACTTTCTTTTGCATCTTCTTCCTTCTCTTTCGCTTCTTCTTTTTCTTCTCCTTCTTCGTATTCCTTTTCTTCTTCTTCCTTTTCTTCATCTTCTTCTTTGTCCTCTTCTTCTTCTTCTTATTTCTTTTCTTTTTGCGCTTCCTCTTTTTCATCTTGGTATTCCTCTTCTTCTTTCTCTTCTTCTTCTTCCTCCTCTTCCTCTTCTTCTTTTTCTTCTTCCTCCTGTTCCTCTTCTTCTCGTTCCTCATCTTATTTCTTTTTTATTTCTCTTCTTCTTCTTTTTCTTCGTCTTCATATTCTTTTTCTTCTTCTTCTTCTTTTATTTATTCTTCTTCCTTTTCTTTTTTTCTGCTTTCTCTTATTCTTCTTTATCATCTTCTTCTTATTATTGTTATTCTTCTTCGTCTTTTTTCTTCCTCTTCTTCTTTTTGTTGTCTGCTTTCTCTTCTGGTTCCTCTTCTCCTTCTGCGCATTTATCTTCTTCTTCTTCATCTTCTTCTTCTTCTTCCTTTTCTTCATATTCCTCTTCCTTTTCCTCTTTCTCTCCCTCTTCTTCTTTTTCGTCTTCTTCTTCGTCTTCTTCTTCTTCTTCTGCTTCTCCTTCTTCCTTTTCTTCTTTCGCTTCTTATTCCTCTTCCTTTTCATCTTCCGTTTCTTCATCTTTTTCCTCTTATTCTCCTTATTCTTCTTCCTTTTACTTTTCCCGTATATCCTCTTCTTCTTTATCTTCTTTTTTCTCTTCTTCTTCATCATCTTCTTTTTCTTCATCTTTTTCTTTTAATTCATCTTCTCCTTCGTCTTCTTCTTCATCTTCTGCTTGCTCTTCCTCTTTCTCCATTCCTTTTTTTCGTCTTCTTCGTCTTCTTTCTCTTCTTCTTTCCCTTCTTCTTCTTCTCCTTTCTCTTCTTCTTTCTCTTATTCTTTCTATTTTTCTGCTTTCATCTCTTGTTCTTTCTTTTTCTCTTCTTTCTCATCTTTTTTTATTCTTCTTGTTCTTTCTTCTCTTCATCTTTCTCCCCCTTTTTTTCTTCATATTCTTTTTCTGCTTCTTTTACTTCTTAATCATCTTTTTCTCTTCCTCATCTTTCGTTTCTTCTTTCTCTTCTTCTTCTTCTTCTTCTTCCCCTTGTTCCTCTTCTTCTTCTTCTTTCTCTTCTTATTTCTCCTCTTCTTTTTTTCTTCGTCTTCATTGTCTTCTTCTTCTTCTTCTGTTTTTTCTTCTTCCTCTTCTTCCTTTTCGCGTATATCCCCTTCTTCTTCATCCTCTTTTTTCTCTTCTTCTTCTTCTTCATCATCTTCTTTTTCTTCATCTTTTTCCTTTACTTCATCTTCTCCTTCTTCTTCATCTTCTTCTTGCTCTTCCTCTTTCTCCTTTCCTTTTTTTCGTCTTCTTTCTCTTCTTCTTCTTCTTCTTTCTCTTATTCTTTCTATTTTTCTGCTTTCATCTCTTGTTCTTTCTTTTTCTCTTCTTTCTCATATTTTTTTATTCTTCTTGTTCTTTCTTCTTTTCATCTTTCTTCCCCATTCTTCTTCATCTTCTTTTTCTGCTTCTTTTACTTATTCATCTTCTTTTTCTCTTCCTCATCTTTCGTTTCTTCTTTGTCTTCTTCTTCTTCGTCTTCTTCTTCTGCTTCTCCTCCTTCCTCTTCTTTTTTTCTTGCGCTTTGTCTTTCTCCTCATTCTCATCTTTTTTTCTTCTTCTTCTTCCTTCTTCCCTTCATCTTTCTCCTCCTTTTTTACTTCATCTTCTTTTTCTGCTTCTTCTACTTCTTCATCTTCTTTTTTTCTTCCTCATCTTTCGTTTCTTCTTTCTCTTCTTCTTCTTCGTCTTCTTTTCTTTTCTTCTTCTTCACTTTCTTTTGATTCTTCTTCCTTCTCGTTCTCTTCTTCTTCTTCTTCCATTTCTTCATTTTCTTCTTTGTCCTCTCCTTTCTTCTCTTCCTTAAATTCTTCTTCTTCAACTTTCTATTCTTCACTTTCTTTTGCATCTTCTTACTTCTCTTTCGCTTCTTCTTTTTCTTCTTCATATTCTCTTCTCTTCATATTCCTTCTCTTCTTCTTCCTTTTCTTCATCTTCTTCTTTGTTCTATTCTTCTTCTTCTTATTTCTTCCCTTTTTGCTCTTCCTCTTTTTCATCCTGTTATTCCTCTTCTTCTTTCTCTTCTTCTTCTTCCTCCTATTCCTCTTCTTCTTTCTCATCTTCTTTCTCTTCTTCTTTCCCTTTTTCTTCTTTCATCTCTTGTTCTTTCCCTTTTCTTTTTTTCTTATTTTTTTCGTTCTTCCCTTCATCTTTCTCCTCCTTTTTTCTTCATCTTCTTTTTCTGCTTCTTGTACTTCTTCATCTTATTATCTTCTTCTTCTTCATCTTCTTCTTCTTCCTTTGCTTCATATTCCTCTTCCTTTTCCTCTTCCTCTCCCTCTTCTTCTTCTTCCTCCTCTTCCTCTTCTTCTTCTTCTTCCTCATCTTCTTTCTCTTCTTATATCTCCTCATCTTTTTTTCTTCATCCTCATTTTCTTCTTCTTCTTCTCTCTCTTCTTGAACCTCTTCTTGGTCTTCTTTTTCTTCTTCTTCTTCTTTCGCTTCTTATTTCTCTTCCTATTCATCTTCCGTTTCTTTATCTTTTTCCTCCTATTCTCTTTATTTCCTTTTCCTTTTCCTTTCCCGTATATCCTCTCCTTCTTCATCATCTTTTTTCCTCTTCTACTTCATCTTCTTTTTCTTCTTCTTCTTCTTCCTTTAATTCTTCCCCTTCAACTTCTTCTTTATCTTCTTCTTGCTCTTCCTCTTTCGCCATTCCTTTTTCCGTCTTCTTCGTCTTCTTTCTCTTCTTCTTTCTCTTTTTCTTTTTTTATCTCTTGTTCTTTCTATTTTCTTTTTTTCTTCTTCTTTTTCGTTCTCCTCCTTTTTTTCTTCACCTTTTTTTTCTGCTTCTTGTACTTCTTCATCTTCTCTTTCTCTTTCTCATCTTTCGTTTCTTCTTCCTCTTTTCTTTTTTTTCTTCCTCCTGTTCCTCTTCTTCTTCTTCCTCATCTTATTTCTTTTCTTATTTCTCTTCTTCTTCGTTTTCTTCGTCTTCATATTCTTTTTCGTCTTCTTTTATCTATTCTTCTTACTTTTCTTTGTTTCTTCTTCTTTCTCTTATTCTTCTGTATCATCTTCTTCTTATTATTGTTATTCTTCTTCATCTTTTTTCTTCCTCTTCTTCTTTTTCTTCGTTTTGTTGTCTGCTTCCTCTTCTGGTTCCTCTTCTCCTTCTTCGCATTTATCTTCTTCTTCTTCCTCTTCTTCTTCTTCTTCCTTCTCGTTCTCTTCTTCTTCTTCCATTTCTTCATCTTCTTTGTCGCCTTCTTATTTCTTCTCTTTTTGTTCTTCCTCTTTTTCATCTTCTTCTTCCTCTTTTTCTTCTTTCATCTCTTCTTCTTTCTCTTTCAATTCTTTTTATCTTTTTTTATTCTTCTTGTTTTTTCTGCTCTTCATCTTTCTCCTCCTCTTCTTCTTCCTCTTATTTTTCTGCTTCTTCTACTTCTTCATCTTCTTATTCTCCATCTTATTTCTTTTCTTATTTCTCTCCTTCTTTTTTTTTCTTCGTCATCATCTTATTTTTCTTTTTATTCTTCTTCTTCCTTTTCTTTTTTTCTTCTTCTTCCTCTTATTCTTCTTTTTCCTTTTCTTTATATTCCTCTTCCTCTCCCTCTTTTTCTTCTTCCTCCTCTTCCTCTTCTTCTTCTTCTTCTTCTTCTTCACCTTCTTTCTCTTCTTATTTCTCCTCTCCTTTTTTTTTGTCTTCAGCTTCTTTTTCTTCTTCTTTTTCTTCATCTTCATTTTCTTCTTCTTCTTCTCTCTCTTTCTCTTCTTTTTCATCTCCTTTGCTTCTTCTTCATCTCCTTTTTTCCTTTTTCTAAACTCTTCATATTATTTTCTTCTTCTGCTTCCATTTCTTTCTTTTTCTTTATTCATCTCTTGTTCTTTCTTTTCTTTTTATCTTAATTTCTTCTTCTTGTTCTTTCTTCTCTTCATCTTTCTCCTCCTTTCGTCTTTAATCTTCTTTTTCTGCTTCTTCTACTTCTTTATCTTCTTTTTCTCTCCCTCATCTTTCGTTTTCGCTTTCTCTTCTTCTTCTTCTTTGCCTTCTTTTTGTTCTTTCTCTTCTTCTTCTCCCACTTCTACATATTCCTCTTCCTCTTCCTCTTGCTCTTCCTCTTATTCTTCTTCTTCTTCTTCTTTTTCTTCTTCTTTTTCTTCTTCTTTTTCCTCCTCTTCCCCTTCTTCTCTTCATCTTTCTCCTCCTTTTATTCTTCATCTTCTTTTTCTGCTTCTTCTACTTCTACTTCTTCATCTTCTTTTTCTCTAGCTCATCTTCCTTTTCTTTTTTTCTTCTTCTTCTTTATCTTCTTCTGCTTCTTTCTCTTATTCTTTCGCTCTTTCCTTTTTCATCGCTTGTTCTTTCTTCTTCTCTTCTTTCTCATCTTTTTTTCTTTTTCTTTCTTCTCTTCATCTTTCTCCTTTTTTTTTCTTCATCTTCTTTTTCTGCGTCTTCTACTTCTTCATCTTCTTTTTCTCTTTCTCATCTTTCGTTTTCTCTTTCTCTTGTTTTTCTTCTTCGCCTTCTTTTTGTTCTTTCTCTTCTTCTTCTCCCACTTCTACATATTCCTCTTCCTCTTCCTCTTCCCCTTGCTCTTCCATTTCTTCTTCTTCTTCTTCTTCTTCTTCTTCTTCTTCCTCCTCCTCCTCTTCTTTTTCTTCCTCATCTTATTTCTTTTTTTATTTCTCTTCTTCTTTTTCATCGTATTCATCTCCTTTTTCTTCTTTTCTTCTTCTTTTATCTCTTCTTCTTATTTTTCGTTTCTTCTTCTTTATCTCTTTTGTATCTTCATCCTATTTTTCTTATTTTTCTTCTTATTTTTCTTCTTCGTCTTTTTTCTTCCTTCTTCTTTTTCTTCTTTTTGTTCTCCTGCTTCCTCTTCTGGCTCCTTCTTCGCATTTATCTTCTTCTTTTTCCCTTTCTTTATATTCCGCTTCTCTTTCCTCTTCCTCTTCTTCTTCTTCTTCTTCCTCCTCATCTTCTTCTTTTTCGTCCATATCTTCTAACTCCTCTTATTTCTCCTCTTCTTTGTTTCTTCGCCTTCATCTTCTTTTTCTTCTTTTTTTTCGCTTTCGTCTCCTTTGTCTTTTTCTTCTTCTCTCTCTTCTTCTTCCTCTTGTTCTTCGTCTTCTTCTTCTTCTGCTTCTTCTTCTTCCTCTTCTTCTTTCGCTTCTTATTCATCTTCCTTTTCATCTTCCTTTTTCTTTTTCTTTTCCTTTTTCCTCTTATTCTCCTTATTCTTCTTCCTTTTCCTTTTCCCCTATATCATATTCTTCTTCTTCTTTTTTCTCTTCTTCTTCTTCATCTTTTTTTTCTTCCTTTAATACATGTTCTCCTCCGTCTTCTTCTTCTTCCTCTTTCTCCCTTCTTCTTTTTTCGTCTTTTACTTCTTCTTGAACACATGAACATGAACACGAATAGAAAGGTTTTCATCTTTCACCGTTTTCTTTTTCATCTCTTTATCTACTTTTTCTCCAGCAAGAGAAATATCAAGAAAGAAGAAGAAGAGAAAGAAGAAGAAAAAGACGAAAAAAGAAGAAGAAGGGAGAAAGAAGAAGAAGAAAATGACGAAGGAGAAGATGTATTAAAGGAAGATGAAG
Source organism: Drosophila fulvimacula (assembly GCA_035045555.1). Lineage (NCBI taxonomy): Eukaryota > Metazoa > Arthropoda > Insecta > Diptera > Drosophilidae > Drosophila > Drosophila fulvimacula. The sequence continues at coordinate 76,825 of JAWNOX010000030.1, read as the reverse complement.
AAGCAAAAGAAGATGAAGAAGAAGAAGAGAAAAAAAGAAGAAGAAGATTATATAGGGGAAAAGGAAAAGGAAGAAGAATCCTTAGAAAAAACGGAAGATGAAAAGGAAGAGGAATAAGAAGCGAGAGAAGAAGAGCAAGAAGGAGAAGCAGAAGAAGAAGACGAAGAAGAATAATAAGAAGAAGAGATAGAAGAAGAAGAAGAAAAAGAAGAAGAAGATAAATACGAACAAGGCGAAGAGGAAGCAGAAGAACAAAAAGAAGAAAAAGAAGGAGAGGAAGAAAAAAAGATGAAGAAAAAAAATAAGAAGAAGAATAATAATAAGAAGACAATGATGATGAAGAAGAAAAAGAGAAAGAAGAAGAAAAAAGAAAAAGAAAAAGAAGAGATAAAAGAAGAAGAGAAATAGGAAAAGAAATAAGATGAGGAAGGAGAAGAAGAGGAAGAAGAGGAAGAAGAAGAAGAAAAAGGGAAAGAAGAAACGAAAGATAAGGAAGAGAAAAAGCAGATAAAAAAGAAGAAGAAGCAGAAAAAAAAGGGGGAGAAAGATAAGGAGTATAAATAATAATAAGAAGAAACAACATAAAAAAAGAGAAAGAGAAGGAACAAGAGATGAAAGAAGAAAAAGAGAAAGAAGAAAAGAAAGAAGATGAGAAAGAAGAAAAAGAGAAAGAGAAGGAAGAAGAAGCAAAGAAAGAAGAAGGGAAAAAAAAGAGAAAGAAGAAGAGGAATAAAAATATGAAGGAGAGGAAGAGCAAAAAGAGAAGAAGAAGAAGAAGAAAGAAAATATGAAGAAGGAGAAAAAGGAAAAACAGATGAAGAAGAAGCAAAAGAGATAAAAGAGAAGAGAAAGGGCAAGAAAGAAGAAGAGGAATCATCTTCTTTCTCTTCTTATTTCTCCTTCTTCTTCTCGTTCCCTTCTTCTTCTTCTTGTTCTTCCCTTTCTTCATCTTCTTCTTTGTCCTCTGCTTCTTTTTCTTCTTTCTTCTCTTCCTCTTCTTCTTCTTCATCAACTTTCTCTTCTTCACTTTCTATTGCATCTTCTTCCTTCTCCCTCGCTTTTTCTTCTTCTTCTTTTCCTTTTTTATATTCTTTTTCTTCTTCCTTTTCTTCATCTTCTTCTTTGTCATATTCTTCTTCTTATTTCTTCTCTTTTTGTTCTTCCTCTTCTTCATATTTTTATTTCCCTTCTTCTTTCTCTTTTTCTATCTCTTCTACTTCATCCTCTTCTTTTTCTTTCCCATCTTCTTTCTCTTTTTCACTCTCATTTTCTTCTTTCATCTTTTGTTCTTTCTCTTTCCCTTCTTTTTATCTTTTTTTCTTTTTCTTCTTCTGTCTTCTCTTCATCTTTGTCCAACTCTTCTTCTTCTACGTATTCCTCTTCTTCTTCCTCTTGCTCTTCCTCTTCTTTTTCTCTTCTTCTTCTTCCTTTTCATCATATTCCTCTTTTTTATCTTCTTTTTTTTCGTCTTCATCTTCTTTTTCTTCGTATTTTTAATTCGTTTAATTCATATTCTCCTTCGTCATGTTCTTCTTCCATTTCTTCATCTTCTTCTTTTCCTCTTCTTCCTTTTATTTTTTTTTTGTTCTTCTTCTTCTTTATCTTCTTATTCCTCCTTCTCTTTCTCTATTTCTTTTTCTTCTTCTTCTTCTTCTTCTTATTTCTTCTCCTTATGTTCTTCCTCTTCTTTATCTTCCTATTGTTTTTCTTCTTTCTATTCTTCTTTCTCTTCTTCTCCTTCCTGCTCTTCCTCTTCTTCTTTTTTTTCATCTTATTTCTCTTCTTCTTCTGTCATCTCTTGTTCTTTCTTCTTTTCATCTTTCTCCTCCTTCATCTTCATCTTCTTTTTCTTCTTTTTTTCTTCGTCTTCGTCTTCTTTTGCTTTTTCTCTCTCTTCTGCTTCCTATTCTTCTTCGTCTTCTTCTTTTGCTTCTCCTTCTTCCTCTTCTTTCTTCAGTTTCTTATTCCTCTTCCTTTTCATCTTCCGGTTCTTCATCTTTTTCCTCTTATTTCCCTCTTTCTTCTTCCTTTTCCCTTTCATTTTCCCCTGTATCCTCTTCTCTTCTTCTTTTTTATCTTCTTTTTCTTCGTATTCTACTTCTATTGATTTATCATCTCTTTGTCTTCTTCTTCTTTTTGTTCTTCCTCTTTCTCCCTTCCTCTGTTTCGTCTTCTTCTTCTTTCTCTTCATTTTCTTTCTTGCTCTTTCTCTTGCTATTTCTCTCCTTTTTCATCTCTTTTGCTTCCTCTTCATCTTTTTTTCCTTTTTTTCCTTCTTCATATTTTTTATACCCTGAACCCATTAAAAATGGGTTATCAGGGTATAATGGTTTTGTTGCAGCCCAAATGTATGTAACAGGCAGAAGGAGGCGTGGCAGACCCCATAAAGTATATATATTCTTGATCAGGACGACAAGCCGAGTCGATTGAGCCCTGTCCGTCTGTCTGTCTGTCCGTCTGTCCGTATATTTGAACGCGTGGATCTCAGAACCCATAATAGATTCGTGTATATCACGCGCAGATCGAGTTTGTTTTAGAAATTCGATAACTCTTCTCGTTCTTTTTTTATCCATTAAAAACGAAATCGATTTTCAGTTTTAAAATTATATCTTCTATATCTTGATAGGACTTTTATACAATTTAGATTTTTGTTAAATTTTTGATGTCACGCCCCCTTCGCCCAAATTTTCAAATCACTTATTTCAAATACTAGAGACTTGTGCTTTTGCACATGTACATATATGAATGATATAATTACGCTGCGAAAGTTTGATTAAGAAAATCGATCTACAAAAAAAGTTATTAAACATTTAGTTTCCCAGAACACGCACATATTGGCGCAGCGCAGTCGCTGAGTAAACTGCGCAGTTAGCAGAGCGTATGCGTGTGCATGTGTATGTATGTGTTCCGTGCAATATACATACATATGTATGTATGTACATACTGTATATATTTACATATATATAAAATAAGAGTAACATTAATATAACTTAAAAAAGGTCAATATAATATACATATGAATAGATGAAATGCATTATGTTATTAAACGAAACATTTACCAAACGTTTACGTACACACGCGCGTGGCAACAGCAGCAGAAGCATCTAGAAAATTCTAAGAATTCATAACAACAACAACAAAGACAAATTGGGGATGAATTTTCAGCAGCTCAGTAGCAGTAGCTCAATAACTTTACTTAGGAATTCGTTATCTTACTCTTATGTACGGCTGTTTTAGTAGAAGCGATGATCGCCGACATAGAGTCTCGGGTTCGATTCTCTAAGCTGACGTCAAAACTTTTTTTATGCAAGTTACTTAATCTTTTTTTTTTAATTTTTTAATTTAATTTAAAATTATATACAAACTTTGAAGTGCATTTAAAGCCGCGAATAGGCGGGGTTCAGGGTATTTCCTAGTCGGGCACCTCCGACTAGAGCTTCCTTACTTGTTCTTCTTCTTTTTCTTCGTCTTCGTCTTTTTTCTTCGTCTTCATCTTCTTTTTCTTCTTTTCCTTTTCCTTCTTCCTCTTCTTCTTTCGTTTTTTATTCCTCTTCCTTTTCATCATCCGTTTCTTCATCTTTTTTCTCTTATTTTCCTTATTCTTCTTCCTTTTCCTTTTCCTTTTTCTTTTCCCTTTCACCTATATAATATTCTTCTTCTTATTTCTCTTCTTCTTCTTCATCTTCTTTTTCTTCTTCTTCTTCTTCTTCCTTTAATTCATCTTCCCCTTCGTCTTCTTCTTCTTCTTCTTTTCTCCTTCTCCCTTCCCCTTTTCGTATTCTTATTCTTCTTCTTCTTTCTCTTCTTCTTCTGTCTTGTTCTTTCTCTTGCTCTTTCTCTTCTCTCATCTCTTTTGCTTCTTCTTCATATTTTTTCCCCTTTTCTCCTTCTTCATATTTTGTTTCTTTTTCTTCTTCTTCCTTTGCTTCCTCTTCTTCTTCTTCTTCTTTCTTCTCTTCCTCTTCTTCTTTTTCTTTTTCTTCACTTTCTTTTCATTCTTCTTCCTTCTCGTTCTCTTCTTCTTCTTCTTCTTCCATTTCTTCATCGACTTCTTTGTCCTCTTCTTCTTCTTCTTATTTCTTCTCTGTTTGTTCTTCCTCTTCTTCAGATTCTTATTCTTCTTCTTCTATCTCTTTTTCTTTCTCTTCTTCATTCTCTTCTTCTTTCTATTTTTATTGTTTCATCTCCTGTTCTTTCTCTTTCTCATCTTTTTTTCTCTTTTTCTTCTTCTTGTTCTTTCTTCTCTTCATCTTTCTTCTCCTCTTCTTCTTCATCTTCTTTTTCTGCTTCTTCTACTTCTTCGTCTTCTTCTTCTTCTCCCACTTTTACATATTTCTCTTCCTCGTCCTCTTGCTCTTCCTCCTCTTCTACTTCTTCTTCTTCCTCCATTTCCTCTTCTTCTTCATCCTCATCTTATTTCTTTTCTTATTTCTCTTTTTCTTTTTCTTCGTCTGCATCTTCTTTTTCTTCTTCTTCTTTTTTATCTCTTCTTCTTCTTTATCTTTTTGTCTTTTTTCTCTTTTTCTTCTTCTTCCTCTTCCTCTTCTTCATCATTTTCTTCATATCCCTCTCCCTTTTTCCTCTTCCTTTTCTTCTTCTTCTTCTTCACCTCTTCCCTATCGTCTTTCTCTTCTTATTTCACCTCATCTTTTTTTCCTCATCTTTATCTTATTTTTTTTTCCTCTTTTCCTTCGTCTTCAAATTCTTTTTCTTCGAAGAAGATGAAGACGAACTTCATCTTCTTTTTCTTTTTCTCCTTCTCCTTCTTCCTCTTCTTCTTTCGCTTCTTATTCCTCTTCCTTTTTGTCGTCCGTTTCTTCATATTTTTCCTCTTATTCTCCTTATTCTTCTTCCTTTTCCCTTTCCCGTATATCCTCTTCTTCTTCTTCTTCTTCTTTTTTCTCTTCTTCTTCTTCATCTTCTTTTTCTTCTTCTTCTTCTTCCTTTAATTCATCTGCTCCTCCGTCTTCTTCTTCTTCTTCTTCCATTAATTCATCTTCTCCTTCGTCATCTTCTTCTTCTTCTTTCTCTTTCTCCCTTCCCCTTTTTCGTCTTCTTATTCTTCTTCTTCTTTCTCTTCTTCTTCTTTCTTGCTCTTTCTCATGCTCTTTCTCTTCTATCATCTCTTTTGGTTCTTCCTCATCTTTTTATTCCTTTTTCTCCTTTTTCATATTTTGTTTCTTCTTCTTCCTTTGCTTCGTATTCTTCTCCTTCTTCTTATTGTTCTTCTTCTTATTTTTCTTTCTTCTCTTCCACTTCTTCTTCTTCTTTCTATTCTACTTATTGACTTTCTTCTCATTCGTCTTCATTTTCGTTCTCTTCTTCTTCTTCTTCTTCCATTTCTTCATCTTATTCTTTGGCCTCTTTTTCTTCTTTCTTCTCTTCCTCTCCTTCTTCTTCTTCTTCAACTTTCTCTTCTTCACTTTCGCTTCTTCTTCTTCTTCTTCTCCATTTTCATATTCTTTTTCTTGTTCTTCCTTTTCTTCATCTTCATCTTTGTCTTCTTCTTCTTCTTCTTATTTCTTCTCTTTTAGTTCTTCCTCTTCTTCAGCTTCTTATTCCTCTTCTGCTTTCTCTTTTTCTTTCTTTTCTTCTTTCTCTTCTTCATCCTAATCCTCTTCCTCTTCTTCTTATTTCTCATCTTCTTTCTCGATTTCTTCTTTCATCTCTTGTTATTTCTGTTTCTCATCTTTTTATTTATTTTTTCTTCTTGTTGTTCTTTCTTCTCTTCCTCTTCTTCTTCTTCTTTCTCTTCTTTTTCTTCACTTTCTTTTCATTCTTCTTCCTTCTTGTTCTCTTCTTCTTCTTCTTCTTCTTCTTCTATTTCTTCATCTTCTTCTTTGTCCTCTTCTTCTTCTTCTTATTTCTTCCCTTTTTGTTCTTCCTCTTCTTCAGCTTCTTATTCCTCATCTTCTATCTCTTTTTCTTTCTCTTCTTCTTTCTATTTTTATTGTTTCATCTCTTGTTTTTTCTCTTTCTCATCTTTTTTCTCTTTTTCTTCTTCTTGTTCTTTCTTCTCTTCATCTTTCTACTCCTCTTCTTCCTCATCTTCTTTTTCTGCTTCTTCTACTTCTTCATCTTCTTTTTGTCTTCCTCATATTTCGTTTTTTTTCTCTTCTTCTTCTTCGTCTTCTTCTTCTTCTCCCACTTTTACATATTCCTCTTCCTCGTCCTCCTGCTCTTCTTCTTCTTCTTCCCCAATTTGCTCTTCTTCTTCATCCTCATCTCATTTCTTTTCTTATTTCTCCTTTTCTTTTTCTTCGTCTTCATCTTCTATTTCTTCTTGTTCTTCTTTTTTTATCTCTTCTTCTTCTTTATCTTTTTGTCTTCTTTCTCTTTTTCCTTTTCTTCCTCTTCCTCTTCTTCATCATTTTCTTCATATCCCTCTTCCTTTTTCCTCTTCCTTTTCCTCTTCCTCTTCTTTTTCTTACTCATCATCTTCGGGTCATTTTCTTTTTCTTCGTCTTCATCTTCTTCTTCTTCTTCTTCTTCTTCTCTCTCTTCCTTCTTCCTCTTCTTTTTTCGCTTCCTATTCCTCTACCTTTTCATCTTCCGTTTCTTTATCTTTTTCCTCTTATTCTCCTTTTCTATTCCTTTTCCTTTTCCAAAATATTCGCTTCTTCTTAATCTTCTTTTTTCTCTTCTTCTTCTTCCTTCAATTCATCTTCTCCTTCGTCTTCTTCTTCTTCTTCTTTCTCGTTCTCTTCTTCTTCTTCCATTTCTTCATCTTCTTTGTCGCCTTCTTATTTCTTCTCTTTTTGTTCTTCCTCTTTTTCTTCTTTCATCTCTTCTTCTTTCTCTTTCAATTTTTTTTTATCTTTTTTTCTTCTTCTTGTTTGTTCTTCTCTCCATCTTTCTCCTCCTCTTCTTCTTCCTCTTATTTTTCTGCTTCTTCTACTTCTTCATCTTCTTATTCTCTTCCTTCTGTTCCTCTTCTTCTCCATCTTATTTCTTTTCTTATTTCTCTCCTTCTTTTTTTTTCTTCGTCTTCATCTTATTTTTCTTTTTATTCTTCTTCTTCCTTTTCTTTTTTTCTTTTTCTTTCTCTTTTTCTTCTTCATTATCTTCTTCTTCTTATTATTATTATTCTTCTTCGTCATTTTTCTTCCTCTTCTTCTTTTTCTTTTTTTTGTTCTTCTGCTTTCTCCTCTGGTTCCTCTTCTTCTTCTTCGCATTTATCTTCTTCTTCTTCCTCTTATTCTTCTTTTTCCTATTCTTTATATTCCTCTTCCTCTCCCTCTTTTTCTTCTTCCTCCTCTTCCTCTTCTTCTTCTTCTTCTTCTTCACCTTCTTTCTCTTCTTATTTCTCCTCTACTTTTTTTTTTGTCTTCATCTTCTTTTTCTTCGTCTTCATCTTCTTTTTCTTCTTCTTTTTCTTCATCTTCATTTTCTTCTTCTTCTTCTCTCTCTTTCTCTTCTTTTTCATCTCCTTTGCTTCTTCTTCACCTCCTTTTTTCCTTTTTCTAAACTCTTCATATTATTTTCTTCTACTGCTTCCATTTCTTTCTTTTTCTTTTTTCATCTCTTGTTCTTTCTTTTCTTTTTATCTTCATTTCTTCTTCTTGTTCTTTCTTCTCTTCATATTTCTCCTCCTTTCGTCTTTAATCTTCTTTTTCTGCTTCTTCTACTTCTTCATCTTCTTTTTCTCTCCCTCATCTTTCGTTTTCTCTTTCTCTTGTTTTTCTTCTTCGCCTTCTTTTTGTTCTTTCTCTTCTTCTTCTCCCACTTCTACATATTCCTCTTCCTCTTCCTCTTCCCCTTGCTCTTCCATTTCTTCTTCTTCTTCTTCTTCTTCTTCCTCCTCCTCCTCTTCTTTTTCTTCCTCATCTTATTTCTTTTTTTATTTCTCTGCTTCTTTTTCATCGTATTCATCTCCTTTTTCTTCTTCTTTGTCTTCTTTTCTTCTTCTTTTATCTCTTCTTCTTATTTTTCGTTTCTTCTTCTTTATCTCTTTTGTATCTTCATCCTATTTTTCTTATTTTTCATCTTATTTTTCTTCTTCGTCTTTTTTTCTTCCTTCTTCTTTTTCTTCTTTTTGTTCTTCTGCTTCCTCTTCTGGCTCCTTCTTCGCATTTATCTTCTTCTTCTTCCCTTTCTTCATATTCCGCTTCTCTTTCCTCTTCCTCTTCATCTTCCTCTTCCTCTTCTTCTTCTTCCTCCTCATCTTCTTCTTTTTCGTCCATATCTTCTAACTCCTCTTATTTCTCCTCTTCTTTGTTTCTTCGCCTTCATCTTCTTTTTCTTCTTTTTTTTCGCTTTCGTCTCCTTTGTCTTTTTCTTCTTCTCTCTTTTCTTCTTTCTCTTGTTATTCGTCTTCTTCTTCTTCTGCTTCTTCTTCTTCCTCTTCTTCTTTCGCTTCTTATTCCTCTTCCTTTTCATCTTCCTTTTTCTTTTTCTTTTCCTTTTTCCTCTTATTCTCCTTATTCTTCTTCCTTTTCTTTTTCCCCTATATCATATTCTTCTTCTTCTTTTTTCTCTTTTTCTTCTTCATCTTTTTTTTCTTCTTCTTCTTCTTTTAATACATCTTCTCCTCCGTCTTCTTCTTCTTCCTCTTTCTCCCTTCTTCTTTTTTCGTCTTTTTCTTCTTCTTGAACACATGAACATGAACACGAATAGAAAGGTTTTCATCTCTCACCGTTTTCTTTTTCATCTCTTTATCTACTTTTCTCCAGCAAGAGAAATATCAAGAAAGAAGAAGAAGAAAAAGACGAAAAAAGAAGAAGAAGGGAGAAAGAGGAAGAAGAAAATGACGAAGGAGAAGATGTATTAAAGGAAGATGAAGAAGCAAAAGAAGATGAAGAAGAAGAAGAAGAGAAAAAAAGAAAAAGAAGATTATATAGGGGAAAAGGAAAAGGAAGAAGAATCCTTAGAAGAAACAGAAGATGAAAAGGAAGAGGAATAAGAAGCGAGAGAAGAAGAGCAAGAAGGAGAAGCAGAAGAAGAAGACGAAGAAGAATAATAAGAAGAAGAGATAGAAGAAGAAGAAGAAAAAGAAGAAGAAGATAAATACGAACAAGGCGAAGAGGAAGCAGAAGAACAAAAAGAAGAAAAAGAAGGAGAGGAAGAAAAAAGATGAAGAAAAAAAATAAGAAGAAGAATAATAATAAGAAGACAATGATGATGAAGAAGAAAAAGAGAAAGAAGAAGAAAAAAGAAAAAGAAAAAGAAGAGATAAAAGAAGAAGAGAAATAGGAAAAGAAATAAGATGAGGAAGGAGAAGAAGAGGAAGAGGAGGAAGAAGAAGAAGAAAAAGGGAAAGAAGAAACGAAAGATAAGGAAGAGAAAAAGCAGATAAAAAAGAAGAAGAAGCAGAAAAAAAGGGGGAGAAAGATAAGGAGTATAAATAATAATAAGAAGAAACAACATAAAAAAAGAGAAAGAGAAGGAACAAGAGATGAAAGAAGAAAAAGAGAAAGAAGAAAAGAAAGAAGATGAGAAAGAAGAAAAAGAGAAAGAGAAGGAAGAAGAAGCAAAGAAAGAAGAAGGGAAAAAAAAGAGAAAGAAGAAGAGGAATAAAAATATGAAGGAGAGGAAGAGCAAAAAGAGAAGAAATAAGAAGAAGAAGAAGAAGAGGACAAAGAAGAAGATGAAGAAGAGGAAGAAGAAGGAAAAGAATATGAAGAAGGAGGAGAAGAAGCGAAAGAGAAGGAAGAAGATGCAAAAGAAGGTGAAGAATAGAAAGTTGAAGAAGAAGAAGAAGAGGAAGAGAAGAAAGAAGAAGAAGATGAAAAGGGCAAAGAAGAAGATGAAGAAATGGAAGAAGAAGAGAACGAGAGGGGAAAAGAACGCAAAGAAAGTCAAGAAAAAAAAAGAGAAAGAATAAGAAGAAGAAGACGCGGAAGAGGAAAAAAAGAAGAAGAAGAAGAAGAAACAAAATATGAAGAAGGAGGAAAAGGAAAAACAGATGAAGAAGAAGCAAAAGAGATAAAAGAGAAGAGAAAGGGCAAGAAAGAAGAAGAGAAAGAAGAAGAGGAATCATCTTCTTTCTCTTCTCATTTCTCCTTCTTCTTCTCGTTCCCTTCTTCTTCTTCTTGTTCTTCCCTTTCTTCATCTTCTTCTTTGTCCTCTGCTTCTTTTTCTTCTTTCTTCTCTTCCTCTTCTTCTTCTTCATCAACTTTCTCTTCTTCACTTTCTATTGCATCTTCTTCCTTCTCCCTCGCTTTTTCTTCTTCTTCTTTTCCTTTTTTATATTCTTTTTCTTCTTCCTTTAATTCATCTTTTTCTTGCTCTTCCTCTTCCTCTTGCTCTTCTTCCTCATCTTATTTCTTTTCTTATTTCTCTTTTTCTTCTTTTACTTCGTTTTCATCTTCTTCGTTTTCATCTATTCTTCTTCTTCTTCTTCTTTTATTCCTTTTTCTTCAGTTTTTTTCTTCTTCTTTCTCTTTTTCTTCTTCTTCTTCTTCTTCCTTTTCATCATATTCCTCTTACTTTTCCACTTCTTCTTCTTTTTCTTCTTCTTCTTCCCACTCTTCCTCTTCCTCTTCTTCATCTTTTTTTTCTTCTTCTACTTCTTCGTTTAATTCATCTTCTCCTTCGTCATGTTCTTCTTCCATTTCTTCACCTTCTTCTTTTCCTCTTCTTCTTTTTATTTATTTTTTGTTGTTCTTCTTCTTTATCTTCTTATTCCTCCTTCTCTTTCTCTATTTCTTTTTCTTCTTCTTCTTCTTCTTCTTATTTCTTCTCCTTATGTTCTTCCTCTTCTTTATCTTCCTATTGTTTTTCTTCTTTCTATTCTTCTGTCTCTTCTTCTTCTTCCTGCTCTTCCTCTTCTTCTTTTTTTTCATCTTATTTCTCTTCTTCTTCTGTCATCTCTTGTTCTTTCTTCTTTTCATCTTTCTCCTCCTTCATCTTCATCTTCTTTTTCTTCTTTTTTTCTTCGTCTTCGTCTTCTTTTGCTTTTTCTCTCTCTTCTGCTTCCTATTCTTCTTCGTCTTCTTCTTTTGCTTCTCCTTCTTCCTCTTCTTTCTTCAGTTTCTTATTCCTCTTCCTTTTCATCTTCCGTTTCTTCATCTTTTTCCTCTTATTTCCCTCTTTCTTCTTCCTTTTCCCTTTCATTTTCCCCTGTATCCTCTTCTCTTCTTCTTTTTCATCTTCTTTTTCTTCGTATTCTACTTCTTTTGATTTATCATCTCTTTGTCTTCTTCTTCTTTTTGTTCTTCCTCTTTCTCCCTTCCTCTGTTTCGTCTTCTTCTTCTTTCTCTTCTTCTTTCTCTTCATTTTCTTTCTTGCTCTTTCTCTTGCTATTTCTCTCCTTTTTCATCTCTTTTGCTTCCTCTTCATCTTTTTTTCCTTTTTTTCCTTCTTCATATTTTTTATACCCTGAACCCATTAAAAATGGGTTATCAGGGTATAATGGTTTTGTTGCAGCCCAAATGTATGTAACAGGCAGAAGGAGGCGTGGCAGACACCATAAAGTATATATATTCTTGATCCGGACGACAAGCCGAGTCGATTGAGCCCTGTCCGTCTGTCTGTCTGTCCGTCTGTCCGTATATTTGAACGCGTGGATCTCAGAACCCATAATAGATTCATGTATATCACGCGCAGGTCGAGTTTGTTTTGGAAATTCGATAACTCTTCTCGTTCTTTTTTTATCCATTAAAAACGAAATCGATTTTCAGTTTTAAAATTATATCTTCTATATCTTGATAGTTAGAGACTCCAAATCTTGTATTTAGCTTAATGGGACTTTTATACAATTTAGATTTTTGTTAAATTTTGGATGTCACGCCCCCTTCGCCAAAATTTTCAAATCACTTATTTCAAATACTACAGACTTGTGCTTTTGCACATGCACACATATGAATGATATAATTACGCTGCGCAAGTTTGATTAAGAAAATCGATCTACAAAAAAAGTTATTAAACATTTAGTTTCCCAGAACACGCACATATTGGCGCAGCGCAGTCGCTGAGTAAACTGCGCAGTTAGCAGAGCGTATGCGTGTGCGTGTGTATGTGCGTTGCTTGCAATATACATGTACATATATATGTATGTATATATTTACATATATAAAATAAGAGTAACATTGATATAACTTAAATAAAGTCAATATAATATACATATGTATGTATGAATAGATGAAATGCATTATGTTATTAAACGAAACGTTTACCAAACGTTTACGTACACACACTCGTGGCAACAGTAGCAGAAGCATCTAGAAAATTCGAAGAATTCATAACAACAACAACAAAGACAAATTGGGGATGAATTTTAAGCAGAAGTTCTGCAGCTCAGTAGCAGTAGCTCAGTAGCTTAATAACTTTACTTAGGAATTCGCTATCTCATTCTTATGTACTGCAACGGCTGTGTTGGTAGAAGCGATGATCGCCGACATGAAGACTCGGGTTCGATTCTCTAAGCTGACGTCAAAACTTTTTTAGTGCAAGTTACTTAATCTTTCTTTTTTTATTTTTTAATTTAATTTAAAATTGTATACAAACTTTGAAGTGCATTTAAAGCCGCTGATAGGCGGGGTTCTGGGCATTTCCTAGTCGGGCACCTCCGACTAGAGTTTCCTTACTTGTTCTTCTTCCTCCTGTTCATCTTCTTCCCCACCTTATTTCTTTTCTTATTTCTCTTCTTCTTTTTCTTCGTCTTCTTCTTGTTTTTCTTCGTTTTCATCTTCTTTTTCTTCTTATTTTTCTTCGTCTTCTTTTTCTTCTTCTTCTTCTTTGTCTTCTTCTTTCTCTTATTATTTCTCTTTTTCTTCTTTCATCTCTTCCTCATCTTTTTTTTTCTTCTTTCTTTCTTTCTTCTCTTCATCTTTCTCCTCCTTTTTGCATTTCGTTTTTCTGCTTCTTCTACTTCTTCATCTTTTATTTCTCTTGCTCATCTTTCGTTTCTTCTTTCTCTTCTTCTTCTTCGTATTTTTGTTCTTCCTCTTCTTCTCCCCTTTCTACATATTCCTCTTCCTCTTCCTCTTGCTTTTCCTCTTCTTCTTCTTCTTCTTCCTCCTCTACCTCTTCTTCTTCCTCATCTTATTTCTTTTCTTATTTCTCTTCTTCTTCTTTTTTTCGTTTTCATCTTCTTTTTCTTCCTCTTCGACTTATATTCTTTCTTCTTCATCTCCTTCTTTTATCACTTCCTCTTCTTTTTCTTTTTTTCTTCTGCTTTTTTCTTTTGTTCTTCATCATCCTTTTCTTCTTATTATTAATTTTCTTATTTTGCTTCTTCGTCTTTTTTATGCCTCTTCTTCTTTTTCTTTTTTTGTTCTTCTGCTTTCTCTTCTGGTCCCTCTTTCCCTTCTTCGCATTTATCTTCTTCTTTTGTCTCTTCTCCTTCTTCTTCCTTTTCTTCATATTCCACTTCCTTTTCCTCTTCCCCTTTCTGTTCTTTTTCTTACTCATCTTCTTTGTCTTCATCTTCTTTTTCTTCGTCTTTATCTTCTTTTTCTTTTTCTTCTTCTTTTAATTAATCTTCTTCTTCGTCTTTTTCTTCTTCTTCTTTTTCCTCATTTTCTTTTCGTTTTTCGACCTTCTCGTTTTCTTCTTTTACTTCCATTTCTTCATCTTCTTTTTTGTCCTCTTCTTATTTCTTCTCTTTTTGTTCTTCCTCTTCTTCATCTTCTTTCTCTTCTTCTTCTTTGTCTTCTTTCTCTTTTTCTTTTTCTTTTTCTTATTTCATCTCTTGTTCTTTCTCTTTCTTTTATTTTTAACTTTTTTTCTTCCTGTTCTTTCTTCTCTTCATCTTTCTCCTCCTCTTCTTCTTCTTCTTCTTTCTCTTCTTCTTCATCTCCTTTTTCTCTTCCTCATCTTCCTTTTCTTCTTTTCTTCTTCTTCTGTCTCTTCTTTCTCTTATTCTTGCGCTTTTTCTAGTTTCATCTCTTGTTCTTTCTCATTCTATTCTTTCTCATCTTTTTTTCTTCTTCTTGTTCTTTCTTCTCTTCATCTTTCTCCTGATTTTTTCTTCATCTTCTTTTTCTACTTCTTCATCTTCTATTTCTCTTCCTCATCTTTCGTTACTTCTTTCTCGTCTTCTTCTTCGCCTTCTTTTTGTTCTTCCTCTTCTTCTTCGTCTCCCTCTTCCTCTTCCTCTATCTCTTCTTCCTCTTCTTTTTCCTCCTCTTCCTCTTCTCCTTCTGCGCATTTATCTTCTTCTTCTTTCTCTTCTCCTTCTTCTTCCTGTTCTTCATATTCCTCTTCCTCTTCCTTTTCCTCTTCCTTTTTCTCTTCTTTTTTTTACCCATCTTCTTCTCTTCATCTTCCTTTTCCTTTTCTTCGTCTTCATCATCTTCCTCTTTTTCGCCGTCTTCGTCTTCTTTTCCTTCTTCTTCTTCTCTCTCTTCTTCTTCCTCTTCTTCTTCGTCTTCTTCTTCTGCTTCTCCTATTTTCTTTCGCTTCTTATTCCTCTTCCTTTTCATCTTCCGTTTCTTCATCTTTTTCCTCTTATTTTTTTCCTTTTCCTTTTCCCCTATATCCCTTTCTTCTTCATCTTCTTTTTTCTCTTCTTCTTCTGCATATTCTTTTTCTCTTCTTTTAATGCATCTTCTCCTTCATCATCTTCTTCTTCTACTACTTCTTGTTCTTCCTCTGTCTCCATTCCTTTTCTTCGTATTCTTCGTCTTCTTTCTCTTCTTCGTTCTTTTCTTCATCTTTTTTGCTCTTTCTCTAGTTCGTCTTTTTCATTTCTTTTGCTTCTTCTTCGTCTTCTTTTTTTCCTTTTTCTCCTTCACATTTTCTTCTTTTTCTTTTTCTTGTCCTCTTCTTCTTCTTCTTCTTCTTTCCTCTCTTCCTCTTCTTCTTCTTCTTCTTTCTCTTCTTTTTCTTCTTTTTTCTCTTTATCTTCCTTCTTGCCTTTTCTCTTCTTTTTCATCTCTTTTCCTTATTCTTCATCTTCTTTTTTCCTTTTTCTACTTCCTCATATTTTTTTTTCTTCTTTTTCCTTTTCTTCATCTTCTTCTTTGTGCTCTTCTTCTTCTTTTTTCTTCTCTTCCTCTTCTTCTTTTTCTTTCTCAACTTTCTCATTTTCACTTTTTTTTGCATCTTCTTCCTTCTATTTCGCTTCTTCTTCTTTTTCTCCTTCTTCATATTCTTTTTCTTCTTCTTCCTTTTCTTCATCTTCTTGTTTGTCCTCTTCTTCTTCTTCTTGTTTCTTCTCTTTTTGTTCTTCCTCTTCTTCATCTTTTTATTCCTCTTCTTCTTTCCTTTTTCTTTCTCTTCTTCTTTTTCTTCCTCCTCTTCCTCTTCTGTTTTTTTCTCATCTTCTTTCTCTTTTTCTTCTTTAATCTCTTGTTCTTTTGCTTCTTTTTGTCTTTATTTCTTCTTGTTCTTTCTTCTCTTCACCTTTCTTCTCCTTTTTTCTTCATCTGCTTTTTCTTCTTCTACTTCTTCATCTTCTATTTCTTTTCCTCATCTTTTGTTTCTTCTTTCTCGTCTTCTTCTTCGTCTACTTTTTTTCTTCCTCGTCTTCTTCTTCTCCCTCTTCTACATATTCCTCTTCCTCTTGCTCTTCCTCTTATTCTTCTTCTCCTTTGCTCCCCGTCGTCTTCTTCTTCCTTATCTTATTTCTTTTCTTATTTCTCTTCTGCTTCTTTTTCTTTGTCTTCATCTTCTTTTTCTTCCTCTCATCTTCCTTTTCTTCTTCTTCCTTTATCACTATTTCTTTTTTTCCTCTTCGTCTTTTTTTTCCTCCTCTACTTTTTCTTCTTTTTGTTCTTCTGCTTACTCTTCTGGTTCCTCTTCTCCTTCTTCGCATTTATCTTCTTCTTCTTCTTCCTTTTCTTCATATTCCTCTTTCTTTTCCTCTTCCTCTTCTTTTTCTTACTCATATTCTTCTTCTTCATCTTTATTTTTCTCTTCTTCTTCTTCATCTTCCTTTTCATCTTCTTCTTCTTCTTCTTCTTTTAATTCTTCATCTTCTCCTTCGTCTTCTTCTTCTTGTTCTTCCTCTTTCTCCATTCCATTCTTTTTTTTCGTCTTCTTCGTCTTCTTTCCCTTCTTAGTTCTTTTCTTTTTCTTTCTTGCTCTTTCTCTTGCTCTTTCTCTTCTATTTCATCTCTTTTGCTTGTTCTTCGTCTTCCTTTTTTCCTTTTTCTCCTTCTTCACATATTTTTCTTCTTCTTCTTTCTTTTCTGCTTCTTCTTCTTTGTCCTATTCTTCTTCTTCTTTCTCTTCTTTTTCTTCACTTTCTTTTCGTTCCTCTTCGTACTCGTTCTCTTCTTCTTCTTCCTTTTCTTCATCTTCTTCTTTGTCCTCTTCTTCTTCTTTTTATTTCTACTCTTTTTGCTCTTCCTCTTTCTCTTTTTCTCCTTTCATCTCTTCTTCTTTGTCTTTTTCTTCTTTCATCTCTTGTTGCTTTTCTTTTCATTCTTTCTCATCTTTTTTTCTTCTTCTTCTTCTTTCCTCTCTTCATCTTTCTCCTTCTTTTTTCTTCATCTTCTTTTTCTGCTTCTTCTACTTCTTCATCTTCTTTTTCTCTTCCTCATCTTTCGTTTCTTCTTTCTCTTCTTATTCATCGTCTTCTTCTTCTTCTTTCCCTTCTTCTTTCCCTTCTTCTTCTTTCTTGCTGTTTTTCTTGCTCTTTAACTTCCTTTTCATCTCTCTTGCTTCTTCTTCATCTTCCTTTTTTCTTTTTCTCCTTCTTTATATTTTTTTCTTCTTCTTCTTCCTTTTCTTCATATTCTTCTTTGTCCTCTTCCTCTTCTTCTTCCTTCTTCTCTTCCTCTTCTTCTTCTTCTTCTTCTTCTTCTTCTTCTTCTTTCTCTTCTTTTTCTTCACTTTCTTTTCGTTCTTCTTCCTTCTCGTTCTCTTCTTCTTCTTCTTCTATTTTTCTTCTATTTCTTCATTTTCTTCTTTGTCCTCTTCCTCTTCTTCTTCTTTCTTCTCTTCCTCTTCTTCTTCTTCTTCTCCTTTCTTCTCTTCGTCTTCTTCTTCTTCAACTTTCTCATCTTCACTTTCATTTTCATCTTTTTCCTTTTCTTTCGCTTCTTCTTCTTCTTCTTCTCCTTCTTCATATTATTTTTCTTTTTCTTCCTTTACTTCATATTCTTCTTTGTCCTCTTCCTCTTCTTCTTCCTTCTTCTCTTTCTCTTCCTCTTCTTCTTCTTCTTCTTCTTTCTCTTCTTTTTCTTCACTTTGTTTTCGTCCTTCTTCCTTCTCGTTCTCTTCTCCTTATTCTTCTTTTTTTCTTCTATTTCTTCATTTTCTGCTTTGTCCTCTTCTTCTTCTTCTTCTTTCTTCTCTTCCTCTTCTACGTCTTCATCTTCTTTTTCTCTTCCTCATCTTCCTTTTCTTCTTTTCTTCCTATTCTTTCTCTTCTTCTTTCGCTTCTTATTCCTCTTCCTTTTCATTTTTCATTTCTTCATCTTTTTCCTCTTATTCCCCTTATTATTCTTCTTTCTCCTTTTCCTTATCCCCTATGTCCTCTTCTTCTTCTTCTTCTTCTTTTTTTTCTTCTTCTTCTTCATCTTCTTTTTCTTCTTCTTTTTCTTCTTTAAATTCATCCTTGTCTACTTCTTCTTCTTCTTATTGTTCTTCTTTCTCCCTTTCTTTTTTTGTTTTCTTCGTCTTCTTTCTCTTCTTCTTCTTTCCTGCTCTTTCTCTTGCTCTTTCTCCTCTTTATTATTCCTTTTCCTTCTTATTCATCTTCTTTTTTCCTTTTTCTCCTTCTTCATATTCTTTTTCTTCTTCTTCCTTTTCTTCATCTTCTTCTTTGTCGTCTTCTTCTTATTTCTTCTCTTTTTGTTCTTCCTCTTCTTCATCTCTTTATTCCTCTTCTTCTTTTCTTTCTTCTCTTCCTCTTCTTCTTCTTCTTTCTATTCTTTTTCTTCACTTTCTTTTTTCTTTCTCGAATTCTCTTCTTTGTCCTATTCTTATTGCTTCTCTCTTTGTTCTTCCTTTTCTTCATCTTTTTGTCTTTCTTTCTTTTTCTTCTTTCATCTCTCGTTCTTTCTCTTATTTTTATCTTGTTTTCTTATTCTTGTTCTTTCTTCTCTTCATCTTTCTCCTCCCCTTCTTCTTCCTATTCTTTTTCTACTTCTTTCCCTTCATATTTCTCCTCCTTTTTTTCTTCATCTTCTTTTTCTGCTCCTTCTACTTTTACATCTTCTATTTCTCTTCCGCATCTTTCGCTTCTTATTTCTCGTCTTCTTCTTTGTCTTCTTTTTGTTCTTTCTCTTCTTCTTCTTCTTCCTCCTCTTATTTCTTTTCTTATTTCTCTTTTTCTTTTTTTTCTTTGTTTTCATCTTCTTTTACTTCCTCTTCATCTTCTTCTTCTTCTTCTTCTTCTCCTTCTTTTATCACTTCTTCTTCTTTTTCTTTTTTTCTTCCTCTTTGTCTTTTTTTTCTTCGTCATCTTCTTCTTCTTATTATTATTCTTTTTATTTTTTTTCTTTGTCCTTTTTTCTGCCTTTTCTTTTTTTTTGTTCTTCTGCTTCCTCTTCTGGTTCCACTTCTCCTTTTTCGCATTTATCTTCTTCTTCTTTCTCTTCTCCTTCTTCTTCTTTTTCTGCGTCTTCGTCTTCTTCTTCTTTCTTCTCTCTCTTCTGCTTCCTCTTTTTCTTCTGCTTTTTGCCTTCCTCATCTTCCTTTTCTTCTTCTTCCTTTCTTTATCTTTTTATTCCTCTTCTTCTTTCTCTTGTTCTTTCTCTTCTTCTTTCTCTTCTTCTCTTTCCTCCTCTTCATCTTCTTCTTTTTCATCTTCTTTCTCTTCTTCTTTCCCTTTTTCTTCTTTCATCTCTTTTCTTTTTTTCTTCTTCTTTTTCGTTCTTCTCTATATCTTTCGCTTTCTTTTTTCCTTCATCTTCTTCTTCTGCTTCTTCTACTTCGTCACTTCTTCTTCTTCTTTTCTTCTTTTTGTTTGTCTCCTCCTTCTTCTTTCTCTTATCCTTTCTGTTTTTCTGCGTTCATCTCTTGTTCTTCCTCTTTCTCTTCTTTCTCATCTTTTTTCTTCTTTTTCTTCCTTCTTCTCTTCATCTTTCTTCTTTTTCTATTCTTCTTCTTCTTCCTCATCTTATTTCTTTTCTTCTTTCTCATCTTGTTCTTTTTCTTCGCCTTCATATCCTTTTTCTTCTTCTTCTTCTTTTATCTATTCTTCTTCCTTTTCTTTTTTTCTTCATCTCTATCTAATTCTTCTCTTTCATCTTTTTCTTATTATTGTTACTCTTCTTCGTCTTTTTTCTTCCTCTTCTTCTTTTTGTTGTATGCTTCCTCTTCTCCTTCCTCGCATTTATCTTCTTCTTCTTTTTCCTTTTCTTCATATTCCTCTTCCTTTTTGCTCTTCCTCTCCCTCTTCTTCTTCTTCCTCCTCTTCCCCTTCGTCTTCTTCTTCTTCTTCTTCTTCTTCCTCATCTTCTTTCCTCTTCTTTTTTTTCGTCTTCATTTTCTTTTTCTTCTTCTCTTTCTTCTTCTTCCTCTTCTTCTTCGTGTTCTTCTTCTGATTCTCCTTCTTCCTCTCCTTCTTTTGTCTTCTTTTTTTTTCGTGCTCTTTCTCTTGATCTTTCTCTTCTTTTTCATGTCTTTTGCTTCTTCTTCATCTCCTTTTTTCCTTTTTCTACTTCTTCATATTTTTTTCTTTTTCTTCTTCTTCCATTTCTTCATCTTCATCTTTGTCCTCTTCTTCTTCTTATTTCCTCTCTTCCTCTTCCTCTTCCTCTTCCTCTTCTTCTTCTTCTTCTTCAACTTTCTCATCTTCACTTTCTTTTGCATCTTCTTCCTTCTCTTTCGCTTCTTCTTCTTATTTCCTTCTTCATATTCTTTTTCTTCTTCTTCCTTTTCTTCATCTTCTTATTTGTCCCCTGCTTCTTCTTCTTCTTCCTTCTCTTTTTGCTCTTCCTCTTCTTCATCTTTTTATTCCTCTTCTTCTTCTTCTCTTTCATTTTCTTTCTCTTCTTTTTTCTGTTTTTATTTTTTCATCTCTTGTTCTTTCTTTTCTTTTTATCTTCATTTCTTCTTCTTGTTCTTTCTTCTCTTTATCTTTCTCTTCCTTTTTTCCTTCATCTTCTTTTTCTGCTTCTTCTACTTCTTCACCTTCTTTTTCTCTTCCTCATCTTCTTTTTCTTCTTTTCTTCTTCTTCTTGTTTTCTTTTTCTTCTTTGTCTCCTTCTTCTTCTTTCTCTTTTTCTTTCTCTTATTCTTTCTATTGTAATAATTAAATAACCAGACTTGTGTCTTTGACGTCTTCATACATAATGAATCTGTCTTTCTTTATTCAAAATTGACTTAGCCTAAAGTACATAAGAGAGTATATAGTTCTGTCGCTCAAAGCAGCGGCAGAACGGGAGTATATAGCGTGTCATATGTATTTGTATATATTATTATATGCACATGCAGAAGGCATATACATTGACATGCGCTTGGGACCGAATGGTCAGAACGTCATAGTGCTTACGCTGCAGATCTCACGCTGCAGGCCAGTCCACATATAGGGCTGATCATATTACAGCACTTGGCGGTGGTTATGTTATGTAAACAAAGCGACAAAGTGTCTCTATGTTTATGCGCTTGATACTCTAACGTTTAATTAGGGCATATGACCACTTTACATATTGTATACACTACAATGTGGTGGGCATATGCTTATTTTGAATATAACACACTACACCTCCCTTTTTACAGAAATAACGTAATATTAATATGAAGTTATTTAATATTATATTGTATAACTATTGGAGTTATATTTAATTTACATAATGAAATATGTATATATTTTTTTTTATTTATTTTGTGGATGAAGGTATTGAAATATGTATATGTAACAGAAATTGTGTTTGTTAATAATTCATTTCGAAGTTTATTTTTTAACTTTTAGCCTATCCTTATGAACTTTTTGTTTCTTATTCTTGCCATCCGTAACTGTAATATTATCTTTATTATCTATAGCTATTACCTCAAATGGTCCTATATATGTAGGATCTAACTTGTGTCCTGCGTCATTTTTTAATAGAACTTTATTTCCTATTTCTATGCTTACATCTGATATTTTATTATCGTATTGCTTTTTATTTCTAGCTTTACTATTGTCTAGAGCTATTCTTGCTCTTTTATAAACTATTTCTAATCTAAACTTAACTTCTTTAGCGTAATCATCTACATTATATAATGGGTCTATTCTAGTGGTTTTATTAAAATCTACGAACAGTCTTGGTAATCTTCCAAATACTAGTTCGTATGGACAATAGTCGTGTGTTACCAAGGGTGTTGTGTTGAAACAGTATGTGAAATATTGTATCCAAACATCCCAATCGGTTTTGTCTGCAGATATATATGAACGAACATATTCATTGAATGTCCTATGACTTCGTTCTATTGTACCTAAGGTTTGATGATGATGTGCAGTAGACGTTATGTTGTCTATCTTCAAATATTTGCACAAGTCAGTTATTACTGAATTCTTATATTCTGTTCCCATGTCCGTAATGAACGTCTTCGTTGGACCGTCCTTTAGAATAAAGTTTTCAAACATAGCTTTGGAAACGGTTGTTGCACTTTTATTTGGAATTGGAATGGCTAATAAATACTTAGTTAAATCGCATATTAGCGTAACTGCATATTCATTACCATTCACTCTGTCAAAAGCTATAGTTGAT
Organism: Drosophila fulvimacula; assembly: GCA_035045555.1. Taxonomy (NCBI): domain Eukaryota; kingdom Metazoa; phylum Arthropoda; class Insecta; order Diptera; family Drosophilidae; genus Drosophila; species Drosophila fulvimacula. The sequence goes on along the minus strand of JAWNOX010000030.1, from coordinate 55,295 downwards.
GTTTCAGTTATAATCATTGGGGTCTTTATATGAGTTTTTATTTTGGATTTATGGCATTTTTGACATTTACGTACGTACTCTTTGATATGACGAGTCATATTTTTCCAATAGTAATGTCGTTTTATTTTAGCAAGCGTTCTTCTAATGCTATTATGACCTCCTTGAGTTGGATCGTCATGAAATTTAGACAGTATCACTTCTTGATCATTTTTATTTTCTATTAGGGTCACCGGCTTGAGTAGCGCTACTCTTAAAATATTCAATATTTTGTTGCCCATATTTTTGAAAGATTCAATTGAAATTAATTCAAAGATCTTATCGCTCGGTGCCACTTTGAGTTGGCTGATATTAAGTATACCGGCTTGCATCTCAAGCCTTTGGAAGAACTGACCTAAGTCAAGATTTCCATTGGTGTACAAATCGCTAACATCAATTCTTGCTATTATTTTTCTTCCATGTTTCAAAAAACATATCTGATTTTTTATTAGCAAGGCCACTACTTTCCGTACTTCGTCATTACTAATGACTTCATATACGTTGGGCTTAGAAGCGTTGTCAAGAGTTTGCATTGGCAAATCTTCTTGATCTTTTCCTGCGCAGGATTTTTTCTGTCTATACTGTTGCCTGGTAGTGACTTTCAGGACTTTTCTATGTACGTCTTTTAAATCGGATATTGTAATCCTTGATAATGCGTCTGCTACGAAGTTGTCTTTTCCCTTGAGATACTCCACTGTGAAATCGTATTCTTCTAGTTCTAGTCTCATTCTAGTTAGTTTTGAACTTGGATTTGTCATTGAAAACAAATAGGTTAATGGTCTGTGATCTGTTTTTACTGTGAAATGGTTTCCATATATGAATGGTCTGAAATATGTAATTGCCCAGTGGATAGCTGCTAACTCTTGTTCTGTAGTTGATTTGTTGCTTTCACCTTTAGTGAATGAGCGTGAAGCATATGCAACTGGGAGTTGTTTATCTCCATAGTTCTGTGTTAGGACAGCTCCACAAGCGTTTTTACTTGCATCAGTAATTATGCAAAACTCTTTATCGAAATCTGCATATTTCAATAATGTGGGTTTACTTAAAGCCTTTTTTAAATAATCGAATGCATTTTGGCATTCATCGGACCATTGAAATTTGACATTCTTTTTACATAATCGTGTTATGTGCCGTGAATAATCGGCGAAATTTTTGATGAAACGTCTATAGTAGTTGCAAAACGCAACGAATCTTCTAGCGCTATCCGCGTCTGTAGGGACTGGATATTTTTTGATGACGTCATATTTTTTATCATCGGGCAGTATGCCTTGATCAGTACACTTGTGACCTAGAAAAGTCACTTGGTGCATGAAGAATTTTCATTTTTCTGGATGTGGCTTAAGGTTGTTTTTTCTACATAGTTCAAAAACGTTTATTAAGTTTTTAATCATGTGGTTGTCCGAACAACCGATGAGTATTAAGTCATCTATATACAAAAATGCTTGCGAAGGGTCGAGTCCAGAAAAAGCTATTGTCATCATTCTTTGAAAAGAATTTGGCGCTATTTTAAGACCATATGGTAGTCTTGTGAACTGGTATAAGCCACTGCTCGTTTAAAAGGACGTTAGTTCTCTAGATCTTTCTTTTAATTCTATTTGATGGAATCCAGACATTAAGTCTAGACATGAAAAGTATTTGGCTCTACCTAACTGGTCGAGAATGTCATCGATTCTGGGAAGTGGAAATTTATCCGATAGGAGTTTTTTATTGATCTGGCGGTAATCTACTACTAATCGCCATTTTTTTGTAGCAGAACCTGGTAGACCTTTCTTAGGTACCAGCAATATTGGGCTATTATATTCTGAGGTGGATGGTTCAACTATTTTATCTAGAATGAGCTTTTCAACTTGTTTATTGATTTCTTCTTTGTGTGCGTGTGGAATTCTATAGTTTTTGGTGTATACTGGATTATTATCATTCAATCTTAGTTCTTGCTTATAAAAATTATTTGTTGTTATTGATTCGGTTTCAAGTCCGAATATGTCTGTATACTGGGTGCATAAATCTTCAAGTTTTGCTTGGAATTGTGGTGGAAAGTTTTTTGTAAGTTCTTTTATGACATCTTCGTGTCCGTTTTTGCTAATTTCTTGGACTATGTCATAGTCACTTAGCTTTTCGGTTTTTATATTATTAATGTGTATTATTGGTTACACTTGTTGTATTTAGGACTCGGACAACAATATTTTCTTTACTGGAGATAGAATTTCCAATAAATATTCCTTTCTCGATTTCTTGAATCGGAATTAGAACAGTTTTTTCTGTCGATTCTAATTTAATCTGTCGGACTACTTCAGTGCGGGCTGGCAGTAAAATGGCATTGTTATCACAACTATGTGTGATGGGTATTTTTATTTGTAGGTTTAAATTATCTGGCCTAATGATTAGAGTGTCACTAGTATGTGTACAATCTAATAGGCAATTTAATTTTTTTATGAATTCTATACCTATAATGCCATCGCTAGGGATTGGAAAGTTTTGTTCAACTAAGAGATAGTTGTGTGGGATTATGTACTTTCCTGTAGATAATTCTACGAATGCTAAACCTTTTGAAAAAACTGAACCCTCACCGATTCCTGATATTTTAGTTGATATGTTAGTGTTAACATTGTCAAAAATATCGACATTTTCTTTAATTATAATAAAATTATTGAAATGTCTGCACCAGTGTCTACTAAAAAAGTGAGAGAATTGTTTGTGCTTAAGTTTTTTAGTTTTATAAATAATCCTGAACTAAGATTGATGTTGTATACTATCGCACACTCTGAATATCTTAAGGGATTTATTCGTTTCCCGAACTACTTTCTGCAGTTCGTATGTTTGCATTGTTTTGGGGATTATGGCCTCTGGTCGAGTTACCACGGCCTCTAGAGTTTCCTCTATTTTGGCCTCTATTGTTCCCTCTATTATTATTATTATTATTGTGATTGTAATGGTCATTACCTCTATTTTGGTAATTACCTCTGTTTGAATTATTGTAACCGCGGTTATTGTAACCTCTTTGGTTACCGCGACTACCCCCTCTGTAATAAAAGACAGTGTTGGCGCTTCCCGTAATCTCTGTGCTGCAATGGATATATTTACCCATTACATCATTACCTTTTTGCTTTATATATAGTAGTTTTGCTTTGATAACATCAGAGGACTCTCCTTTAACGTTATCATTGAGTTTCCTAATAATATCCTGGATTGTTGTTTCGTTTTGTACTTTATAAAGGATTGTGCCGGTTATCTTTGATTTGATAACTTCAACGGCTAGATCTTCTTGATCTCCTGTAGTCCTATCAGTGATTGTTAACGCTGTTAGAAAGCGCTGGAGTGATAGTTTATTACCATCAAATTCGGGGATTGAAGTTGAGACTTGTCTCACATATTGACGGTCTTTTTCTACTGTTGACGTCATGATTACTTCGTTTCCTATATCCACTGAATGTTTTTGTTCAAGATTTGATTGTGGTTCGATATCCATTAATACCGACTCATCAAATCTTGCTGGTGTGTTAATTATATTCGGAATAAATAGTTGTAGGCTATGTCTTTCCGATATATATCTAAGATTTTCTCTTAATCTTTTAAACACATCATTTACTTGCGTTACGTGCAATTGCGTTAATCTATTTAAATTAGTATATACTATCTCACGAATGTTATTATCTGATTTTATCATACATTGAACGTGTTTTACTTTCGTTGTGTTTGAAATCGGTGCACATTTATTTAGGCACTTAAACGATTTGTCAAACTCAAGACGTTCAAGTTTAATAATGGACGATATTTCGTTCCATTCCATTAGTCGATGAGATGTATATATATATATAAGCTAGATAAGGTTTAAAAAAAAAATATATATAAATATATATAATATATATATATATATATATATATATATATATATATATATATATATATATATATATATATATATATATATATATTTTTTTTTTTTTAAACCTTATCTAGCTCATTGGCTCGACTAAGGTATCTCTTTCTGAGCGTGCTTTTGTATATCAGATACGCTTTTAGTATGAGATTTAAGGCTGTGAGTACTACTAATACAATTAATAGCTGAGTTTCGGTGCCTAGGTGTGGTGTAGGATCCACAAGTTCTATGACGTTAATCACGTTTGCTGTGCTATCTTTGACCTTGGACTCATGGCCTCCCATTTTGAAATCAAGAAACTCACTTAAAAAAATTACGAATTAAAAGTTAATAAGAGTCGTCCTAGGGTCGTGTGGGACAATTCGAAGAAGGAAACAAACAGTTCATAGAATGAAAACAAATCCTGAACTAAAGGCAAACTCGAAATTTAGTAGTTGGAACGTGATTTAATAATTTGATACATATACATAAATAAAGTTCCACTTTACACAAAAATTAAGGATACATTTTTTTTTCTTTTAAATGCTTAACAATGATCTCCTACCTATTTTGTCGTATGACTTCACGGGCCATACTTTAGCTAGCAATGCAGTTATCGCTTCCGCTTACAATATTTTTCTTAAGTTTAGATATAGTTAATTTTTCTCTGGGGGGGAAAAAAATTCCTTTTACATGTCCCTACCTAATGGTTCGTATAGCTTTACAGGCTATACTTCTATCGGGCAGATAAGGCTCCGCTCAATTTCATAATATTTCTTACAATAATTTTGTTTCTTATATATATGTTATTAATTTTAACATTTTTCTTTAAATTTATTTTAAATGTAAAATTAATTTTTGATGATGCTCCATCGATGGTGTAAAAGGCGGCCTGCCTTTCACACTCGTACTCTCTGCTGCAGATATCCGGGGCCTATGGGCTCAGGCAGTACTGGTGCCGGTCGTCGCACCAATTTTTGTCCAGCATGTATACACTCTCCAGTGGTCCTGGGCAATCCTTTGGGCACTTCTTTTCCTGGCTTGGAAGTGGTAGTGGCTTAGGAGGAGTTAGTCGGTTATTATCAATTATTTTTATTGTAGGTATAACTGAGTGAGCTTGAGTTTCTGTCTTTTTTAATGACTTTAAAAAGTCAAGTTCAAGTTGCAGTTTTTGTGCCACTGCCCATAGGTGGTGCTTGTTTTGTATATAATAGCCACTTAATGTATGCTATTCTTTTCTTTATTTTATTTCGCACCCCACCTCTTTTTGCCATTTCACTCTAACTCTACTCACTCAGAATATACGTTTTCCGTCCCTCCTGGCATTCAGCGGTGCTTTGTTCCTTCTTTTTACTTTACAGCGCGTGGCAATTGTGGCTCCGGTGCAGTGCAGTTTTGCCAGCGACGAGATGTTCACCGATGCAGAAACGGAAATTTCTATTGGAGGCTGAAATCCATCGGCCGAAGAAGCGGATGAAGACACAGATCCGAATGTTCAAGTTGGTGTTGATGTTATTCTGGATAACCGTCAGCAAAAATCTTTTGCCTTCCCGGATAAGAACTCCTGGCATTCAGCGGCGCTTTGCTGTTGTTGCTGTTTGTTTGGTGGTGCCTGCTGCTGTTGCTGTACTGACGTCGACGACGTCACGAGTCACGGTCACCATGTAATAATTAAACAACCAGACTTGTGTCTTTGACGTCTTCATACATAATGAAGCGGTCTTTCTTTATTCAAAATTGAATTAGCCTAAAGTACTTAAGAAAGTATATAGTTCTGTCGCTCAAAGCAGCGGCAGAACGGGAGTATATAGCGTGTCATATGTATTTGTATTATTATATGCACATGCAGAAGGCATATACATTGACATGCGCTTGGGACCGAATGGTCAGAACGTCATAGTGCTTACGCTGCAGATCTCACGCTGCAGGCCATATATAAGCGGCTGATCATATTACAGCATTTGGCGGTGGTTATGTAATGTAAACAAAGCGACAAAGTGTCTCTATGTTTATGCGCTTGAAACTCTAACGTTTAATTAGGGCAAATGGGTTTTGTTTTATATTGTATTCCTTATATATACTTAATTACAATTTTTTTTGTTTTGTTTCTTTTTATACCCTGAACCCATTAAAAATGGGTAATCTGGGTATAATGGTTTTGTTACAGCCCAAATGTATGTAACAGGCAGAAGGAGGCGTGGCAGACCCCATAAAGTATATATATTCTTGATCAGGACGACAAGCCGAGTCGATTGAGCCCTGTCCGTCTGTCTGTCTGTGCGTCTGTCCGTCTGTCCGTCTGTCCGTATGTTTGAACGCGTGGATCTCAGAACCTATAATAGCTAGAGACTTGAACTTTTTTTTTATAGATTCGTGTATATCACGCGCAGGTCGAGTTTGTTTTAGAAATTCGATAACTCTTCTCGTTCTTTTTTTATCGATTAAAAACGAAATCGATTTTCAGTTTTAAAATTATATCTTCTACATCTTTATAGTTAGAGACTCCAAATCTTGTATTTAGCTTAATGGCTTTTATACAATTTTGATTTTTGTTAAATTTTGGATGCCACGCCCCCTTCGCCCAAATTTTCAAAACACTTATTTCAAATACTAGAGACTTGTGCTTTTGCACACACACACATATGAATGAATGCATTTAGTTTCCCATAACACGCACATATTGGCGCAGCGCAGTCGCTGAGTAAACTGCGCAGTTAGCAGAGCGTATGCGTGCGCGTGTGTATGTATGCGTACCTTGTAACATATATACATATGTATGTATGTACATCCTGTATGTATTTACATATATATAAAATAAGAGTAACATTGATATAACTTAAATAAAGTCAATATAATATACATATGTACATACATATATATGAATAGATGAAATGCATTATGTTATTAAACGAAACGTTTACCAAACGTTTACGTACACACACTCGTGGCAACAGCAGCAGAAGCATCTAGAAAATTCGAAGAATTCATAACAACAACAACAAAGACAAATTGGGGATGAATTTTAAGCAGAAGTTCAGCAGCTCAGTAGCTCAATAACTGTACTTAGGAATTCGCTATCTCACTCTTATGTATTGCAACGGCTGTGTTGATAGAAGCGATGATCGCCGACATAAAGTCTTTTGTTCGATTCTCTAAGCTGACTTCGACTTTTTCTATGCAAGTTACTTAATCTTTTTTTTTTTTTTAATTTTTTAATTTAATTTAAAATACTTATATATAAACTTTGAAGTGCATTTAAAGCCGCCGATAGGCGGGGTTCAGGGTATTTCCTAGTCGGGCACCTCCGACTAGAGTTTCCTTACTTGTTTCATATGCTTAAATTTTTAAAAATAAAAAAATTTGTTTTCAATTTTAAATTATATTTTGTTGATAATTTATCTGCATTCAGCATCAGCTGGTCGTCGCCGGTTGGCACGCTGATGCTCCATCGATGGCGTAAAAGGCGGCCTGCCTTTCACACTTGTAGTCTCGGCTGCTGATGTCCGTGGCCTATGAGCTAAGGCGGTACCGGTGCCGGTCATCGCACCAGTTCTCTTCAGGCAGCAACTGTATTCACAATATGGTGAATACAGCGGTCCAGGACAGTCTAGGGGACACTTCCTTTCTTCTTTGGTCATTGGCTTTTGCTTTGGAGGAGTAGATTTTTTATTAGCGTTTGTTGTTGGGATATATTTTTGAATATTTATCTCTGAGTGAGTTTGAGATTTTGGCTTTTTGTCTATTTGTGACTTTAAAAAGTCAAGTTCTTGCTGTAGCTTTTGTGCTACAGCCCATAGAGGTGGTGCTTGTTTAGAATACAATAGCCACTTAACGTGTGCTATTCTTTTCTTTATCTTATTTTGCACTCCACTCCTCTTTGTCATCTCACACTCTACTCACTCAGAATATTCATTTGCTTTTGGTTTTTTTTTTTTTTTTCATTTTTCAAGTCCCTTTTCTCCTCCAGTGCAGCTGAATTTTTTTTATTTATTTTTTTGTTTATATTGCCTTGTTGGATATGTTCACGGTCGCCATGTAATAATTAAAGAACCAGACTTGTGTCTTTGACGTCTTCATACATAATGAAGCGGTCTTTCTTTATTCAAAATTGACTTAGCCTAAAGTACTTAAGAGAGTATATAGTTCTGTCGCTCAAAGCAGCGGCAGAACGGGAGTATATAGCGTGTCATATGTATTTTTATTATATGCAAATGCAGAAGGCATATACATTGACATGCGCTTGGGACCGAATGGTCAGAACGTCATAGTGCTTACGCTGCAGATCTCACGCTGCAGGCCATTCCACATATAAGCGGCTGATCATATAACAGCACTTGGCGGTAGTTATGTTATGTAAACAAAGCGACAAAGTGTCTCTATGTTTATGCGCTTGATACTCTTACGTTTAGTTAGGGCATATGACCACTTTACATATTGTATGCTTATTTTGCATATAACACACTACACCATTTTTCTGCTTTCATCTCGTGTTCTTTCTCTTCTTTCTCATCTTTTTTCTTCTTCTTCGTCCTTCTTTTCTTCATCTTTCTCCTCCGTTTTTTCTTCATCTTCTTTTTCTCTTCCTCATCTTTCGTTTCTTCTTTCTCTTCTTTTTTTTCGTCTTCCTTTAAATCTTTCTCTTCTTCTTCTTCTTCCTCCTCTTCTTCTTTCTATTCTTTTTCTGCTTCTTCTACTTCTTCATGTTCTTTTTCCCTTCCTCATCTTTCGTTTCTTCTTTCTCTTCTTCGTCTTCTCCCTCTGCCACATATTCGTCTTTCTCTTCCTCTTCTTCTTTTTCTTCTTCCTCCTGTTCCTCTTCTTCACCATCTTATTTCTATACTTATTTCTCTTCTTCTTCTTTTTCTTCGTCTTCGTCTTCATTTTCTTCTTCTTCTTCTCTCTCCTCCTCTTTGTATTTTTTTTCATCTTCTTTGCTTCTTCTTCATCTCCTTTTTACCTTTTTCCACACTCTTCATATTTTTTTCCTCTTCTTCTGCTTTCATTTCTTCATCTTCGCCGTGTCCGCTTCTTCTTCTTATTTCTTCTCTTTCTCTTCCTCTTCTTCTTTTTATTCTTTAATTTTCTCATCTTCACTTTCTTTTGCATCTTCTTCCTTCTCTTTCGCTTCTTCTTCTTCTTCTCCTTCTTCATATTCTTTTTCTTCTTCTTCCTTCTCTTCATCTTCTTCTTTGTCCTTTTCTTCTTCTTCTTCTTATTTCTTCTCCTCCTTTTCTTCATCTTCTTTGTCTCCTTCGTCTCCTTTTTCTTCTTCTTGTTCTTTCTCTTCTTCTTTCTCTTCTTCTTCGTCTTCTTCTTCTGCTTATCCTTCTTCCTCTTCTTCTTTCGCCTCTTATTCCTCATCCTATTTATCTTCCGTTTCTTTATCTTTTTCCTCTTATTCTCCTTACTCTTCTTCCTTTTCCTTCTTCATCTTCTTTTTTCTCTTCTTCTTCATCTTCTTTTTTCTTCTTCTTCCTTTAATTCATCTTCTCCTTCATCTTCTTCTTCATCTTCTTCTTGCTCTTCCTCTTTCTCCCCACCTTCTTATCGTCTTCTTTCTCTTCTTATTCTTTCTTGCTTTTTCTCTTGCTCTTTCTCTTCTTTTTCATCTCTTTCGCTTCTTCTTCATCTTCTTTTTTACCTTATTCTCCTTCTTCATATTTTTTTCTTCTTCTTTTTCTTCCTTTTCTTCACCTTCTTCTTTGCCCACTTCTTCTTTCTTCTCTTCGTCTTCTTCCTTCTCGTTCTCTTCTTCTTTCATTTCTTCATCTTCTTTGTCCCCTTCTTATTTCTACTCTTTTTGTACTTCCTCTTCTTCATCTTCTTCTTTCTCTTTTTCTTCTTTCATCGCTTCTTCTTTCTCTTTCAATTATTTTTATCTATTTTTCTTCTTCTTGTTCTTTCTTCTCTTTATCTTTCTCCTCCTCTTCTTCTTCGTCTCATTTTTCTGCTTCTTCTACTTCTTTATCTTCTTTTTCTCTTCCTCATATTCCTCTTCTTTTCTTCTGCTTCCTCTTTTTCTTCTTCTTCTTTGTGTTCTTCATCTTCTTCTTCTTCTTCTCCCTCTTCTACATATTCCTCTTCCTCTTCCTCTTCTTTTTCTTCCTCTTCCTCCTCTTCTTCTTCTTTCTCATCTTATTTCTTTTCTTATTTCTCTTCTTTTTCTTCGTCTTCATATTCTTTTTCTTCTTCTTCTTCCTCTTTCTACCTTCCTTTTTATACCCTTAACCCATTAAAAATGGGTAATCAGGGTATAATGGTTTTGTTGCAGCCCAAATGTATGTAACAGGCAGAAGGAGGCGTGGAAGACCCCATAAAGTATATATATTCTTGATCAGGACGACAAGCCGAGTCGATTGAGCCCTGTCCGTCTGTCTGTCTGTCCGTCTGTCCGTCTGTCCGTATGTTTGAACGCGTGGATCTCAGAACCTATAATAGCTAGAGACTTGAACTTTTTTTATAGATTCGTGTATATCACGCGCAGGTCGAGTTTGTTTTAGAAATTCGATAACTCTTCTCGTTCTTTTTTTATCGATTAAAAACGAAATCGATTTTCAGTTTTAAAATTATATCTTCTACATCTTTATAGTTAGAAACTCCAAATCTTGTATTTAGCTTAATGGCTTTTATACAATTTTGATTTTTGTTAAATTTTGGATGCCACGACCCCTTCGCCCAAATTTTCAAAACACTTATTTCAAATACTAGAGATTTGTGCTTTTGCACATACACGCATATGAATGATATAATTACGCTGCGCAAGTTTGATTAAGAAAGTCGATCTACAAAAAAAGTTATTAAACATTTAATTTTCCATAACACGCACATATTGGCGCAGCGAAGTCGCTGAGTAAACTGCGCAGTTAGCAGAGCGTATGCGTGTGCGTGTGTATGTATGCGTTGCTTGCAATATACATATATACATATGTATGTACACAAGTACATACTGTATATATATTTACATATATGTATATATGTACATATATATGTATGTATACATGTATATAAAATAAGAGTAACATTGATATAACTTAAATAAAGTCAATATAATATACATATGTATGTACATACATACATATGAATAGATGAAATGCATTATGTTATTAAACGAAACGTTTACCAAACGTTTACGTACACACGCGCGTGGCAACAGCAGCAGAAGCTCTAGAAAATTCGAAGAATTCATAACAACAACAACAAAGACAAATTGGGGATGAATTTTAAGCAGAAGTTCAGCAGCTCAGTAGCAGCAGCTCAGTAGCTCAATAACTGTACTTAGGAATTCGCTATCTCACTCTTATGTATTGCAACGGCTGTGTTGATAGAAACGATGATCGCCGACATAAAGTCTCGGGTTCGATTCTCTAAGCTGACGTCAAAACTTTTTTTATGCAAGTTACTTAATCTTTTTTGTTTTTTTTTTAAATTTTTTAATTTAATTTAAAATTATATACAAACCTTGAAGTGCATTTAAAGCCGCCGATAGGCGGGGTTCAGGGTATTTCCTAGTCGGGCACCTCCGACTAGAGTTTCCTTACTTGTTTCGTCTTCTTTTTCTTCGTCTTCTTTCTCTTCTTCTTCTTTCTTGCTCTTTCTCTTGCTCTTTCGCTTCTTTTTCATCTCTTTTGTTTCTTCTTCACCTTCTTTTTTTCTTTTTCTTCTTCTTAATAGTTTTTTTCTTCTTCTCTTTCGCTTCTTCTTCTTCTTCTCCTTCTACACATTCTTTTTCTTCTTCTTCCTTTTCTTTATCTACTTCTTTGTCCTCTTCTTCTTCTTCTTATTTCTTCTCTTTTTGTTCTTATTCTTCTTCTTTCTCTTTTTTCTTTTTTTTCTTCTTCTTCTTCTTTCTCTTATTCTTCCTCTTTTTCTTTTTTCATCTCTCGTTCTTTCTCTTTCTCTTCTTTCTCATCATTTTATACCCTGAACCCATTAAAAATGGGCACACAGGGTATAATGGTTTTGTTGCAGCCCAAATGTATGTAACAGGCAGAAGGAGGCGTTGCAGACCCCATAAAGTATACATATTCTTGATCAGGACGACAAGCCGAGTCGATTTAACCCTGTCCGTCTGTCTGTCTGTGCGTCTGTCCGTATGTTTGAACGCGTGGATCTCAGAACCTATAATAGCTAGAGACTTGAGACTTTTTTTTTATAGATTCGTGTATATCACGCGCAGGTCGAGTTTGTTTTAGAAATTCGATAACTCTTCTCGTTCTTTTTTTATCGATTAAAAACGAAATCGATTTTCAGTTTTAAAATTATATCTTCTACATCTTTATAGTTAGAGACTCCAAATCTTGTATTTAGCTTAATGGCTTTTATACAATTTTGATTTTTGTTAAATTTTGGATGCCACGCCCCCTTCGCCCAAATTTTCAAAACACTTATTTCAAATACTAGAGACTTGTGCTTTTGCACACACACACATATGAATGATATAATTACGCTGCGCAAGTTTGATTAAGAAATTCGATCTGCAAAAAAAGTTATTAAACATTTAATTTTCCATAATATGCACATATTGGCCCAGCGCAGTCGCTGAGCAAACTGCGAAGTTAGCAGAGCACTTGCTTATGCGTGCGTATGTATGTGTGTGAGTATTTATGTATGTGTCAATGTATTTCTTGCAATATACAAACATACATATTTCAAATAGGAATAACATAACATGTTACGAGCTACGCGCAGTTTTGCTATACATGTGCACCAATACATACATTTATACATACATGTACATACATCTGTATGTATGTAAGTATGTTAGGCGCAGCGCGCTGCAGCACCAGTTCACATTTTTGCTACACGTGTACACACATACATATACATATATATGTACATATATATGTATGTACATACATATGCAAATGTATGTGTAAATGTGTGCATATTCAAATGCGTGCGTTCAGGAAAATTTTGAGAATCGCCACAAATGCGATTAATTGCTGAAATTACATACATACATATGTATGAACATATGTATGTATCTACATTTTAGAAATAAGATAATCAAATTTATGAAATTTATATAGCATATTTTAATTTAGGTTTCAAATTGTGAAACACAATATTCATTGTATAGAATGTTCCCAATGTACAATCTACATATGCACATACTTATGTACATATGTACATATGTGTTACCTAAATATACATACATACATACATACATAGATACACATATCGAATTTTTAATTGTATTAAGAAATTGTCGTATATTGTTCATGCATGTATGTATGTACATATGTACATATGTACATATGTACTCATGAATATGTATACACGTACAAATAGCCTTATGTACGTATGTGCAATGTACATACATTTAGCCTTGGCCTTGACTTGTCCGTACGTGCACACACACATATTATACATATGTATGTACAATGTACAAAAGCATGATCATGGTCTAATTTATATGTATGAATGTATCTATGTAGTCATCATCAAAAGTGTCATCCCTATTTATATGGCGCGCTTTAAAAAAAATTTTTTTTTTTTGTTATTTCATTTATAAGTTTTGGTGATAACTAATTTTATTTTTATACCCTGAACCCATTAAAAATGGGTAATCAGGGTATAATGGTTTTGTTGCAGCCCAAATGTATGTAACAGGCAGAAGGAGGCGTGGCAAACCCTATAAAGTATATATATTCTTGATCAGGACGACAAGCCGAGTCGATTGAGCCCTGTCCGTCTGTCTGTCTGTCCGTCTGTCTGTCTGTCCGTCTGTCCGTCCGTCCGTCCGTCTGTCCGTCTGTCCGTATGTTTGAACGCGTGGATCTCAGAACCTATAATAGCTAGAGACTTGAACTTTTTTTTATAGATTCGTGTATATCACGCGCAGGTCGAGTTTGTTTTAGAAATTCGATAACTCTTCTCGTTCTTTTTTTATCGATTAAAACGAAATCGATTTTTCAGTTTTAAAATTATATCTTCTATATCCTGATAGTTAAAGACTCCAAATCTTGTATTTAGCTTAATGGGACTTTTATACAATTTTGATTTTTGTTAAATTTTCGATGCCACGCCCCCTTCGCCCAAATTTTCAAAACACTTATTTCAAATACTAGAGACTTGTGCTTTTGCACATACACGCATATGAATGATATAATTACGCTGCGCAAGTTTGATTAAGAAAGTCGATCTACAAAAAAAGTTATTTAGCATTTAGTTTCCCATAACACGCACATATTGGCGCAGCGAAGTCGCTGAGTAAATTGCGCAGTTAGCAGAGCGTATGCGTGTGCGTGTGTATGTATGCGTTGCTTGCAATATACATATGTACATATATGTACATATGTACATACTGTATATATTTACATATATAAAATAAGAGTAACATTGATAGAACTTAAATAAAGGCAATATAATATACATATGTATGTATGAATAGATGAAATGCATTATGTTATTAAACGAAACGTTTACCAAACGTTTACGTACACACACTCGTGGCAACAGCAGCAGAAGCTCTAGAAAATTCGAAGAATTCATAACAACAACAACAAAGACAAATTGAGGATGAATTTTCAGCAGAAGTTCAGCAGCTCAGTAGCAGCAGCTCAGTAGCTCAATAACTGTACTTAGGAATTCGCTATCTCACTCTTATGTATTGCAACGGCTGTGTTGGTAGAAGCGATGATCGCCAACATAGAGTCTCGGCTTCGATTCTCTAAGCTGACGTCAAAACTTTTTTTATGCAAGTTACTTAATCTTTTTTTTTTTTTTTTTTTTTTTTTTTTTATTTAATTTAAAATTATATATAAACTTTGAATTGCATTTAAAGCCTCCGATAGGCGGTGTTCAGGGTATTTCCTAGTCGGGCACCTCCGACTAGAGTTTCCGTACTTGTTTTTTTTAATTTTTTAATTTAATTTAAAATTATATGCTTTGAAGTGCATTTAAAACCGCCGATAGGCGGGGTTTAGGGTATTTCCTAGTCGGGCACCTCCGACTAGAGTTTCCTTACTTGTTGTTCTTCCTCTTCTTCATCTTCTTATTCCACTTCTTCTTCTTCCTCCTCTTCTTCTTCTTCATCTTCTTTTTTATCCCCTTCTTCTTCTTCTCATTTCTTCTTCTTTTTTTTCTTTCTCTTCTTCATCTTCTTATTCCTCTTCTTCTTTCTCATTTTCTTTCTCTTCTTTTTTTTCCTCCTTTTAAACTTCTTCTTCTTTCTCATCTCCTTTCTCTGCTTCTTTCATCTCTTGTTCTTTCTCTTTCTCTTTCTCATCTTTTTTTCTTCTTCTTCTTTCGTCTCTTTATCTTTTTCCTCCTCTTCTTGTTCATTTTATTTTTCTGCTTCTTCTACTTCTTCACCTTCTTTTTCTCTTTTTCATCTATCTTTTCTTCTTTTCTTCTTCTTCGTTGTCTTCTTTTTTTTTCGTCTTCTTCTTTCTCTTCTTCCTTCTCTTATTCTCTTTTTCTTCTTTCATCTCTTGTTCATTCTCTCTCTCTTCTTTCTCAACTTTTTTTCTTCTTCTTCCTCTTATTTCAATTCATCTTTTTCCTTCGTCTTCTTCTTCTTCCTCTTCTTCTTCTTGTTCGTCCTCTTTCTCCCTTCCTCTACTTCTTCTTCTTCTTCCTCATCTTCTTTCTTTTCTTCTTCTCTTCCTCTTCTCCTTCTTCTTCTTTCTCTTCTTTTTCGTCACTTTCTTTTCGTTCTTCTTCCATCTCGTTCTCTTCTTCTTCTTCTTCATCTTCTTTGTCCTCTTCTTCTTTTTCTTATTATACCCTGAACCATTCTTTCTTATTATACCCTGAACCCATTAAAAATGGGTAATCAGGGTATAATGGTTTTGTTGCAGCCCAAATGTATGTAACAGGCAGAAGGAGGCGTGACAGACCCCATAAAGTATATATATTCTTGATCAGGACGACAAGCCGAGTCGATTGAGCCCTGTCCGTCTGTCTGTCTGTCCGTCTGTCCGTATGTTTGAACGCGTGGATCTCAGAACCTATAATAGCTAGAGACTTTAACTTTTTTTATAGATTCGTGTATATCACGCGCAGGTCGAGTTTGTTTTAGAAATTCGATAACTCTTCTCGTTCTTTTTTTTATCGATTAAAACGAAATCGATTTTTCAGTTTTAAAATTATATCTTCTATATCCTGATAGTTAAAGACTCCAAATCTTGTATTTAGCTTATTGGGACTTTTATACAATTTTGATTTTTGTTAAATTTTCGATGCCACGCCCCCTTCGCCCAAATTTTCAAAACACTTATTTCAAATACTAGAGACTTGTGCTTTTGCACATACACGCATATGAATGATATAATTACGCTGCGCAAGTTTGATTAAGAAAGTCGATCTACAAAAAAAGTTATTAAGCATTTAGTTTCCCATAACACGCACATATTGGCGCAGCGAAGTCGCTGAGTAAACTGCGCAGTTAGCAGAGCGTATGCGTGTGCGTGTGTATGTATGCGTTGCTTGCAATATACATATGTACATATATGTACATATGTACATACTGTATATATTTACATATATATAAAATAAGAGTAACATTGATAGAACTTAAATAAAGGCAATATAATATACATATGTATGTATGAATAGATGAAATGCATTATGTTATTAAACGAAACGTTTACCAAACGTTTACGTACACACACTCGTGGCAACAGCAGCAGAAGCTCTAGAAAATTCGAAGAATTCATAACAACAACAACAAAGACAAATTGAGGATGAATTTTCAGCAGAAGTTCAGCAGCTCAGTAGCAGCAGCTCAGTAGCTCAATAACTGTACTTAGGAATTCGCTATCTCACTCTTATGTATTGCAACGGCTGTGTTGGTAGAAGCGATGATCGCCAACATTGAGTCTCGGCTTCGATTCTCTAAGCTGACGTCAAAACTTTTTTTATGCAAGTTACTTAATCTTTTTTTTTTTTTTTTTTTTTTTTTTTTTTATTTAATTTAAAATTATATATAAACTTTGAATTGCATTTAAAGCCTCCGATAGGCGGTGTTCAGGGTATTTCCTAGTCGGGCACCTCCGACTAGAGTTTCCGTACTTGTTTTTTTTAATTTTTTAATTTAATTTAAAATTATATGCTTTGAAGTGCATTTAAAACCGCCGATAGGCGGGGTTTAGGGTATTTCCTAGTCGGGCACCTCCGACTAGAGTTTCCTTACTTGTTGTTCTTCCTCTTCTTCATCTTCTTATTCCACTTCTTCTTCTTCCTCCTCTTCTTCTTCTTCATCTTCTTTTTTATCCCCTTCTTCTTCTTCTCATTTCTTCTTTTTTTGTTCTTTCTCTTCTTCATCTTCTTATTCCTCTTCTTCTTTCTCATTTTCTTTCTCTTCTTTTTTTCCTCCTTTTAAAATTCTTCTTCTTTCTCATCTCCTTTCTCTGCTTCTTTCATCTCTTGTTCTTTCTCTTTCTCTTTCTCATCTTTTTTTCTTCTTCTTCTTTCGTCTCTTTATCTTTTTCCTCCTCTTCTTGTTCATTTTATTTTTCTGCTTCTTCTACTTCTTCACCTTCTTTTTCTCTTTTTCATCTATCTTTTCTTCTTTTCTTCTTCTTCGTTGTCTTCTTTTTTTTCGTCTTCTTCTTTCTCTTCTTCCTTCTCTTATTCTCTTTTTCTTCTTTCATCTCTTGTTCATTCTCTCTCTCTTCTTTCTCAACTTTTTTCTTCTTCTTCCTCTTATTTCAATTCATCTTTTTCCTTCGTCTTCTTCTTCTTCCTCTTCTTCTTCTTGTTCGTCCTCTTTCTCCCTTCCTCTACTTCTTCTTCTTCTTCCTCATCTTCTTTCTTTTCTTCTTCTCTTCCTCTTCTCCTTCTTCTTCTTTCTCTTCTTTTTCGTCACTTTCTTTTCGTTCTTCTTCCATCTCGTTCTCTTCTTCCTCTTCTTCATCTTCTTTGTCCTCTTCTTCTTTTTCTTATTATACCCTGAACCATTCTTTCTTATTATACCCTGAACCCATTAAAAATGGGTAATCAGGGTATAATGGTTTTGTTGCAGCCCAAATGTATGTAACAGGCAGAAGGAGGCGTGACAGACCCCATAAAGTATATATATTCTTGATCAGGACGACAAGCCGAGTCGATTGAGCCCTGTCCGTCTGTCTGTCTGTCCGTCTGTCCGTATGTTTGAACGCGTGGATCTCAGAACCTATAATAGCTAGAGAATTTTTTTTATAGATTCGTGTATATCACGCGCAGGTCGATTTTGTTTTAGAAATTCGATAACTCTTCTCGTTTTTTTTTATCGATTAAAAACGAACTCGATTTTCAGTTTTAAAATTATATCTTCTATATCTTGATAGTTAAAGACTCCAAATCTTGTATTTAGCTTAATGGGACTTTTATACGATTTAGATTTTTGTTAAATTTTGGATGCCACGCCCCCTTCGCCCAAATTTTCAAAACACTTATTTCAAATACTAGAGACTTGTGCTTTTGCACATACACGCATATGAATATATGATATATATATATGATATAATTACGCTGCGCAAGTTTGATTAAGAAAGTCGATCTACAAAAAAAGTTATTAAGCATTTAGTTTCCCATAACACGCACATATTGGCGCAGCGCAGTCGCTGAGTAAACTGCGCAGTTAGCAGAGCGTATGCGTGCGCGTGTGTATGTATGCGTACCTTGTAACATACATACATATGTAGGTATGTACATACTGTATATATTTACATATATATAAAATAAAAGTAACATTCATATAACTTAAATAAAGCCAATATAATATACATACATAACATGAATAGATGAAATGCATTATGTTATTAAACGAAACGTTTACCAAACGTTTACGTACACACACTCGTGGCAACAGCAGCAGAAGCATCTAGAAAATTCGAAGAATTCATAACAACAACAACAAAAACAAATTGGGGATGAATTTTAAGCAGAAGTTCATCAGCTCAGTAGCAGTAGCTCAGTAGCTCAATAAATTTACTTAGGAATTCGCTATCTCACTCTTATGTATTGCAACGGCTGTGTTGGTAGAAGCGATGATCGCCGACATAAAGTCTTTTGTTCGATTCTCTAAGCTGACTTCGACTTTTTCTATGCAAGTTACATATTCTTCTTTAATTCCTTAATTTAATTTAAAATTATATACAAACTTTGTAGTGCATTTAAAGCCTTCGATAGGCGGGGTTTAGGGTATTTCCTAGTCGGGCACCTCCGACTAGAGTTACCGTACTTGTTTTTTTTTTTTAAATTTTTTAATTTAATTTAAAATTATATGCAAACTTTGAAGTGCATTTAAAACCGCCGATAGGCGGGGTTTAGGGTATTTTTTAGTAGGGCACCTCCGACTAGAGTTTCCTTACTTGTTGTTCTTCCTCTTCTTCATCTTCTTATTCCTCTTCTTCTTTCTCTTTTTCTTCCTCTTCTTCTTACTCTTCTTCTTCTTCCTCCTCATCTTCTTCTTCTTTCTCTTTTTCTTCTTTCATCTCTTGTTCTTTCTCTTTCTCTTCTTTTTATCTCTTTTCCATCTTCTTGTTCTTTCATCTTTCTTCTCCTCTTCTTCTTCATCTGTTTTTTCTGCTTCTTCTACTTCTTCATCTTCTTTTTTTCTTCCTCATCTTCCTTTCTTTCGTCTTCTTTGTCTACTTTTTCTTCTTCGTCTTCTTCGTTCTCTTCTTCTCTTTTCTCTTTTTCTCTTATTCTCTTTTTTTTCTTTCATATCTTTTTCTTTCTCTTCTTTGTCATCTTTTTTTCTTCTTCTTCTTTCTTCTCTTCATCTTTCTCCTCCTTTTTTTCTTCATCTTCTTTTTCTGCTTCTTTTACTTCTTCATCTTCTTTTTCTCTTTCTCATCTTTCGTTTCTTCTTTCTCTTCTTCTTCTTCATCTTCTTTATCTTCTTCTTCTTTTATCTCTTCTTCTTCTTTTTCTTTTCTTCTTCTTCTTTCTTTTTTCTTCTTCTTCCTTTTCTTCATGTTCCTCTTCCTTTTCCTCTTCCTCTGCTTCTTCTTCTCTTCTTATTTCTTATCTTCTTACTCTCATCTTCTTTCTCTTCTTATATCTCCTTTTCTTTTTTTCTTCGCGATCATCTTCTTTTTCTGCTTCTTTTTCTTCGTCTTCGTCTTCTTCTTCTTCTTCTCTCTTCTTCTTCCTCTTCTCCTTCCCGTTCGTCTTCTGCTTCTCCGTCTACCTGTTCTTCTTTCGCATTTCGTTTCTCTTCCTTTTCATCTTCCGTTTCTTCATCTCTTTCCTCATATTCTCCTTATTCTTCTTCCTTTTCCTTTTTCCCTATATCCTTTTTTCTCTCCTTCTTCTTTATCTTCTTCTCCTTCTTCTTCTTCCTTTAATGCATCTTCTCCTTCGTCTTCATCTTCTGCTTGTCCTTCCTCTTTCTCCCTTCCTCTTTCTCGTCTTCTTCTTCTTCTTTTTCTTCTTCTGTCTCTTCTTCTTTTTCTCTCTTCTTTCTTACTCTTTCTCTTGCTCTTTCTCTTCTTTTTAATCTCTTTTGCTGCTTTTTCATTTTCTTCTTTTCCTTTTTCTCCTTCTTCATATTTTTTTCTTCTTTTTCTTGTTCCTTATCTTCATCTTCTTCTTAGTCCTCTTCTTCTTTCTTCTCTTCCCCTTCTTCTTCTTCACTTTCTTTTCGTTCTTCTTCCTTCTCGTTCTCTTCTTCGTCTTCTTCTTCTTCTTCCATTTCTTCAGCATCTTCTTTGTCCTCTTCTTCTTTCTTCTCTTCCTCTTCTTCTATTTCTTCAACTTTTTCTTCTTCACTTTTTTTTGCATCTTTTTCCTTCTCTTTCGCTTCTTCTTCTTCTTCTCCTTCTTCATATTCTTTTTCTTCTTCCTATTCTTCATCTTCTTCTTTGTGCTCTTCTTCTTTTTATTTCTTCTCTTTTTGTTCTTCCTCTTCTTCATCTTTTTATTTCTCTTCCTCTTTCTCTTAATCTTTTTCTTTCTCTTCTTCTTTCTCTTTTTCTTCTTTCAGCTCTTGTTCTCTCTCTTTCTCTTCTTTTTATTTTTTTTCTTCTTCTTGTTCTTTCTTCTCTTCATCTTCCTTCTCCTCTTCTTCTTTATTTTCTTTGTCTGCTTCTTTTACTTCTCCATCTTCTTTTTCTCATCGTCATCTTCCTTTTCCTCTTCTTCTTTGTATTCTTCTTCTTCTTCGTCTTCTACTTTCTCTTATTCTTTTTCTTCTTTCCTCTCTAGTTTTTTCTCTTCTTTTTATATTTTTTCTTCTTCTTGTTCTTTGTTCTCTTCATCTTTCTCATCTTATGTTTCTTCATCTTCTTTTTCTGCTTCTTTTACTTCTTCATCTTCTTTTTCTCATCATCATCTTCCTATTCTTCTTCTTCTTTTCCTTCTTCATATTCTTTTTCTTCTTCTTCCTTTTCTTCATCTTATTCTTTGTGCTCTTCTTCTTCTTCTTATTTCTTTCCTTTTTGTTCTTCTTCTTCTTCTTCTTCTTCCTCATCTTTTTTCTCTTCTTATTTCTCCTCATCTTTTTTTCTTCGCCTTCATCTTATTTTTCTTCTTCTTTTCCTTCGTCTTCATCTTCTTTTCCTTCTTCTTTTTCTTTGTCTACGTCTTTTTTTCTTCGTCTTCATCTTTTTTTTCTTCTTCTTTTTCCTTGTTTTTCGTCTAACTTTTCTTCTTCTTCTTCTCTCCCTTCTTCTTCCTCTTCTTTTCGTCTGCTTCTTCTTCTTCTTCTTTCTTCTCTTCCTCTTCTTCTTCTCCTTTCTCTTCTTTTTCTTCCTCATCTTTTCTTATTTTTCTTCTTCTTATTCTTTCTTCTCTTCATCTTTCTCATCCTTTTTTTCTTCATCTTCTTTTTCTGCTTTTTCAACTTCTTCATCTTCCTTTTCTCTTCCTCATCTTTCGTTTCTTCTTTCTCTTCTTCATCTTTTTCTTCTTCTCCCTCTTTTACATATTCCTCTTCCTCTTCCTCTTCTTCTTCTTGTTCTCCCTCTTCTACATATTCCTCTCCCTCTTCCTCTTGCTCTTCCTCTTCCTGTTGCTCTTCTTCTTCTTCTTCCTCCTCTTCCTCTTCTTCTTCTCTCTCATCTTCTTTCTCTTTTTCTTCATTCATCTCTTGTTCTTTCTCTTTCTCATCTTTTTTTCTTCTTCTTTCTTTTCTTCATCTTTCTCCTCCTTTTTTCTTCATTTTCTTTTTCTGCTTCTTCTACTTCTTCATCTTCTATATCTCTTCCTCATCTTTCGTTGCGTCTTTCTCTTCTTCTTCTTCGTCTTCTTTTTGCTCTTCCTATACTTCTTCCTCTACTTCTTCCTCTACTTCTTCCTCTTCCACATATTGCTCTTTCTTTTCCTTTTGCTCTTCGTCTTCTTTTTCTGCATCTTCTACTTCTTCATCTTCTATTTCTCTTCCTCATCTTTCGTTTCTTCTCTCTCTCGTAATCTTTTTGGTCTTCCTCTTCTTTTTCTTCTCCCTCTTCTACATATTCCTCTTCCTCTTGCTCTTCCTTTCTCTTCTTCTTGCCTATCTTATTTCGTTTCTTATTCTTCTTCTTCTTTTTCTTCGACTTTATCTTCATTTTCTTCTTTTGTTCTTCTTCTTTGTCTTCTTCTTCTTCTTCTTTCTCTTCATCTTTCTCTTATTCTTTTTCGTTTTCTTCTTTCATCTCTTGTTCTTTCTCTTTCTTTTCTTCCTCATCTTTTTTCTTCTTCTTCTTCTTCTTCTTTCTTTTCTTCATCCCTCTCCTCCTTTTTCATCTTCTTTTTCTGCTTCTTCTACTTTTTCATATTCTTTTTCTCTTCCTCATCTTTCGTTTCTTCTTTCTCTTCTTTTTCTTCGTCTTCTGTTAGTTCTTACTCTTCTCCCTCTTCTACATATTCCTCTTCCTCTTCCTCTTGCTCTTCCTCTACTTCTTTTTCTTCTTCCTCCTCTTCTTGTTCTTCTTCTTCCTCGTCTTCTTTCTCTTCTTCTTTTTCTTCTTCTTCTTTTCTTTTTTTTCTCCTAATTCATACTTGTTTTCCTCTTCTTCTTCTTCCTTTTCTTCACTTTCTTCTCATTCTCTTCTTATTCTTCTTCTTTTTTTTGCATCTATTTCTTCATCTTCTTCTTTGTCCTTTTCTTCTTTCCCTTTTTTTCTCTTCTTCTTCCTCTTCTCCTTCTTTCCCATCTTCTTTCTCTTTCATCTCTTGTTCTTTCTCTTCTTTTATCTATTTTTCTTTTTCTTGTTCTTTCTTCTCATCATCTTTCTCCTCCTTTTTTCCTAACCTTCTTTTTCTGCTTCTTCTACTTCTTCATCTTTTTTTTCTCTTCCTCATATTCCTTTTCTTCTTCTTCTTTCTCTTTTTCTTTTTTCATTTCTTGTTCTTCCTCATCTTTTTTTCTTCTTCTTGTTCTTTCTTCTCATCATCTTTCTCCTCCTTTTTTTCCCCATCTTCTTTTTCTGCTTCTTGTAGTTCTTCATCTTCCATTTCTCTTCCTCATATTTCTTTTCTTCTTCTTCTTTCTATTATTCTTTCTCTTTTTCTGCTTTCATCTCTTGTTCTTTCTCATTCTATTCTTTCTCATCTTTTTTTCTACTTCTTCTTTCTTCTCTTCATCTTGCTCCACCTTTTTTTCTTAAACTTCTTCATCTTTTATTTCTCTTCCTCATTTGTCGTTTCTTCTTTCTTTTCTTCTTCTTTGACTCCTTTTTGTTAATCCTCCTCATCTTCTACATATTTCTCTTCCTCTTCCTCTTCCTCTTTATCTCCTTCTTCTTCTTCTTCCCCTTCTTCCTCTTCTTCTTCTTCCTCATCTCATGTCTCTTCTTCTTCATTTTATTCGTCTTCATCTTCTTTGTCTTCCTCTTCATCTTTCTTTTCTTCTTCTTCTTCTTCTTCATTTATCACTTCCTCTTTTGTTTTATTTTTTTTCTTCTTCTTTCTCTTTATCTTCTTCATTATCTTCGTCTTATTATTATTTTTTTTGTCTTTTTTTCCTCCTCTTCTTCTTTTTCTTTTTTTTTTTTTGGTCTTCTTTTTGTTCTTCTACTTCCTCTTCTGGTTCCTCTTTTCCTTCTTCGCATTTATCTTCTTCTTCTTTCTTCTCTCCTTCTTCTTACTTTTCCTAATATTCCTCTTCCTTTTCATCTTCCTCTTCTTCTTCTTTTGCTACTCATCTTCTGCGTATTCATCTTCTTTTTCTTTTTCTTTTTCTTCGCCTCCATCTTCTTTTTCTTTTTCTTCGTCTTCGCCTTTTTTTCTTCTTTTTCTTCTCTCTCTTCTTCATCCTCTTCTTCTACGTCTGCTTCTCCTGCTTCCTTTTCTTCTTTCGCTTCTTATTCCTCTTCCTTTTCATCTTCCGTTTCTTTATATTTTTCCTCCTGTTCTCCTTATTCTTCCTGCTTTTCCTTTTCCCCTATATCCTCTTCTTCTTCATCTTCTTTTTTCTCTTCTTTTTCTTCCTTTAATTCATCTTCCCCTTTGTCTTCTTCTTTTTTTCTTCCTCTTTCTCCCCTTCTTTTTTTCGTCTTCTTCTTTTTCTGCTTCTTCTACTTCATCTTTTTTTCTCTTTCTCATCTTCCTTTTTTCTTTTCTTCTTCTTTTTTCTGTTCTTCTTTCTCTTATTTTTCTCTTTTTCTTCTTTCATCTCTTGTTTTTTCTCTTTATTTTTTTCTTCATCTTCTTTTTCTGCTTCTTCTACTTCTTCATCTTCAATTTCTCTTCCTCATCTTTTGTTGCTTCTTTCTCGTCTTCTTCTTCGTCTTCTTTTTGGTTTTTCCTCTTCTTCTTCTTCTCCCTCTTCTACACATTCCTCTTCCTCTTCCTCTTGCTCTTCTTCTTCTTCTTCTCCTTGCTCCCCTTCCTCTTCTGCATCTTCTTTATCTTAGTTCTATTCTTATTTTTCTTCTTCTTCTTTTTCTTCATCTTCATCTTCTTTTCTTTTGTCTTCATCTTCATTTTCTTCTTCTTCTTCTTTTATCACTTCTTCTATTTCTTTTTTTCTTCTTCTTCCTTTTTTTCTTCCTTTTCTTCTTTTTCTTCTTTTTGTTGTCTGCTCCCTCTTCTGGTTCCTCTTCTCCTTCTTCGCATTTATCTTTTTCTTCTTCTTCCTTTTCTCCATATGCCTCTTTCTTTTCCTCTTCCTCTTCTTTTTCTTACTCATCTTCGTCGTGTTCATCTTGTTTTTCTTCGTCTTCATCTTCTTTTTCTTCTTCTTTTTCTTCCTCTTCGTCTTCTTTTTCTTCTTCTTCTTCTCTCTCTTCTTCTTCCTCTTCTTCTTTGTCTTCGGATATAAGATAATCCTGTAGGCGTAGATGATCTATTGAGTTCTTGTATGAGAGACTGAGTTTTAAATCATCTGCATACATGAATATTCTAGAGTAAGAAATACAGCTGGGAAGGTCATTTATAAATAGGGAGAAAGGTAGGGGGCCCAAGTGACTACCCTGAGGAACACCCGAAGAGATAAATATGACCTTCGAAGTAGATGTTCTCAACAGAACTCTTTGGGTTCTACCCATTAAATAGGAAGCAATCCAAAACAGAATCCCAATTAGTCAAACTTTTGAAGCAAGATGTCATGCTGAACAGAGTCAAATGCCTTACTGAAATCAGTGTATATAACATCTGTTTGCATTTTCTTTAAAAAGCTTTCATTGACTAGGGATGAAAATTCTAATAAGTTCGTCGAGGTTGATCGATTCTGAACAAAACCATGCTGCGATGGTGAAATAAGTGATTTACAAAAGTGCTGTAAATTAGAAGTTATAATTTTTTCAAATAACTTCGGAATAGCAGAAAGCTTGGCAATGCCTCTGTAATTTGAAATATCAGATCTTCCTCCTTTATTATACAGAGGAATAATAAATGATTCTTTCTAAATTGAAGGAAATACCGAGGTATCAAGAGACAAATTAAACAGTTTTAATAAAGGTGACCACAAAGAAGCACTGCATTCTTTAATCACACAACTAGGAATACCATCCGCCCCCGGAGAGAACGACGATTTCAACGTACGCATAGCGGATAAAATAGAGACAGGAGAAATATTAGAAACCATAATATTTCCATTAATTTCCGAGTTTAAAATTGGAAAAGAATTGGTTTCAGAAATGGCAGTTGAATAAGTGGATTGGAAGAACTTTGCAAATAAATCTGAGGTATCTTGATCATTGCAAGTACTGTCACAACCTAGGAAAAACGAGGATGGAAACCCAGAAGATTTACGCTTCAAATTTACAAATGAATAAAATCTTTTGGGATCACGAGCAAACTACCTTTTACAGCGTATAAGGTAATTCTCATAACAACGAGAGTTTAAAATGTTGAAATTGGCCTTAGCTAAGGAGTATTTAGACCAATCAACGATCGAACCCGACTTTTGAACTTTTTAAAACATTTAGATTTAGATTTAGTAATCTTATTTCTTTTCTTATTTCTCTTCTTCTTCTTTTTCTTCGTCTTTACCTTCTTTTTCTTCGTCTTCATCTTCGTTTTCTTCTTCTTCTTCTTGTTTTATCTCTTCTTCTTCCTTTTCTTTTATTCTTCTTCTTTCTCTTTTTCTTCTTCATCATCTTCTTCTTATTATTATTACTCTTCTTATTTTTCTTCTTCGTCCTTTTTTCTTCCTCTTCTTCTTTTTCTTCTTTTTGTTCTTCTGCTTCCTCTTCTGGTTCCTCTTCTCCTTCTTCGCATTTATCTTTTTCTTCTTCCTCTTCTCCTTCGTCTTCCTTTTCTTTTTCTGCGTCTTCATCTTCTTTTTCTTTTTCTTCGTCTTCGTCTTCGTCTTCGTCTTCTTCTTCTTCTTCTCTCTCTTCCTCTTCTTCTTTCGCATCTTATTCCTCTTTCATCTTTCGCTCTTCCTTCTTATTCTCTTCTTCTTTTTCTTCTTCTATTTCATAATCTTCTTCTTTGTACTTCTTATATTCTTCTGCTTATGTCTTCTTCTTTTGTTCTTCCTCTTCTGCTTCTTTTAATTCCTCTTCTTCTTTCCTTTTTCTTTCTCTTCTTTTTTTTCTTCCTCTTCTTCTTCCTTCTCTTCCTCTTCTTCTTCTTTCCCATCTTCTTTCTCTTTTTTTTCTTTCATCTCTTATTTTTTCTCTTTCTATGCTTTCTCATCTTTTTTGCTTCCTCTTCTTCTTTCTTCTCTTCATCTTTCTCCTCCTTTTTTTCTTCATCTTCTTTTTCTGCTTCTTCTACTTCTTCATCTTCTTTTTCTCCTCCTCATCTTCCTTTTCTTTTTTTCTTCTACTCCTTTTTCTTCTTCTGCTTCTTTCTCTTATTCTTTTGCTCTTTCTTTTTTCATCTCTTGTTCTTTCTTTTCTTTCTCATCTTTTTTTCTTCTTCTTTTTCTTTCTTCTCTTCAGCTTTTTCCTTCTTTTTTTCTTCATCTTCTTCTTCATCTTCTTCTTCTTCCTCCTGTTCCTCTTCTTCTTCTTCCTCAGCTTATTTTTTTTCTTATTTCTCTTCTTCTTCTTTTCTTCTTTCTTTATCTTTTTCTTCTTCATTATCTTATTCTTCTTATTATTATTCATCTTCGTCTATTTTCTTCCTCTTCTTCTTTTTGTTCTGCTTCCTCTTCTTCGCACTTATCTTCGTCTTCTTCTTTTTCCTTTTCTTCATATTCCTCTTCTTCTCCCTCTTCCTCTCCCTCTTCTTCTTCTTCCTCATCTTCCTCTTCTTCTTTTTTATCTTTTTTATCTTCATATTTCTCCTCTTCTTTTTTTTCTTCGTCTTCTTCTTCTTTTTCTTCGTTTTCATCTTCTTTTGCTTCTTCTTCATCTCCTTTTTTCCTTTTTCTACACTCTTCATATTTTTTTTCCCCTTCTTCTGCTTCTATTTCTTCATATTCTTCTGTGTCCTCTTCTTTTTCTTATTTCTTCTTTTCCTCTTCCTTTTCTTCTTCTTCAACTTTCTCGTCTTCAGTTTCTTTTGCATCTTCTTCCTTCTTTTTCGCTTCTTCTTCTTTATATTCTTTTTCTTCTTCTTCCTTTTCTTCATCTTCTTCCTCTTCTTCTTCTTATTATTCCTCTTTTTGTTTTTCCTCTTCTTTATCATCTTATTCCTCTTCTTCTTTCTTTTCTTCTTTTTCTTCATCTTCTTTCTTGCTCGTTCTCTTGCTCTTTCTCTTTGTTGCCATCTCTTTTGCTTCTTCATTTCAACTTTCTTCTTCAACTTTATCTTTGTCCTTTTCGTCTTCTTCGTCTTTTTTTCTTCCTCTTCTTCTTTTTCTTCTTTGTGTTCTTCTGTTAACTCTTCTGCTTCCTCTTCCTCCTTTTCTTCATATTCCGCTTCCCTTTCCTCTTCCTCTTCTTCTTCTTCTTCTTCTTCCTCTTCGTCCTCTTCTTCTTCTTCTTCCTCCTCATCTTCTTTCTCTTCTTATTTCTCCTATTCTTTTTTTCTTCGCCTTCAGCTTCTTTTTCTTCTTTTTTTTCTTTGTCTTTATCTTCTTTTCTTTTTCTTTTTCTTCGTCTTCGTCTTCTTTTTCTTCTCCTTCTTCACTCTCTTCTTCTTTCTCTTCTTCTTCGTCTTCTTCTTCTGCTTCTTCTTCTTCCTCTTCTTCTTTTGCTTGTTATTCCTCTTCCTTTTTATCTTCCGCTTCTTCATATTTTTCCTCTTATTCTCCTTATTCTTCTTCCTTTTGTTTTTCCCCTATATAATCTTCTTCCTCTTTTTTCTCTTCTTCTTCTTCATCTTCTTTTTCTTCTTCTTCTTCTTCCTTTCGTTCATCTTTTCGTTCGTCTTCTTCTTATTCTTTTTCTTCCTCTTTCTCCCTTCCTCTTTTTCGTCTTCGTCTTCTTCTTCTTCTTCTTCTTTCTCTTCTTCTTTCTTGCTCTTTCTCTTCTTTTTCACCTCTTTTGCTTCTTCTTCATATTTTTTCCTTTTTCTCCTTCTTCATATTTTGTTTCTTCTTCTTCCTTTTCTTCGTCTTTTTCTTTGTCCTCTTCTTTATATTTTGTTTCTTCTTCTTCCTCTTCTTCATCTGCTTCTTTGTCCTCTTCTTCTTCTTCTTTCTTCTCTTGTTCGTCTTCTTCTATCTCTTCTTTTCTTTACTTTCTTTTCGTTCTTCCTTCTCGTTCTCTTCTTCTTCTTCTTCTTCGCTTCCTTCTTCATATTCTTTTTCTTCTTCTTCCTTTTATTTATCTTCATTTTCTTCTTTGTCCTCTTCTTCTTCTTATTTCTTCTCTTTTGTTCTTCGTCTTCTTCATCCTCCTATTGCTCTTCTTCTTTCTCTTTTTCTTTCTCTTCTTCATTCTCTTTTTCTTTCTCCTCCTCTTCCTCTTCTTCTTCTTTTTCTTTCTTATCTTTTTTCTTTTTTTCTTCTTTCATCTCTTGTTCTTTCTCTCTCTCGTCTTTTTTTGTCTTTTCCATCTTCATTTTCTTTTTTCCTTAAACTTCTTTGCCTTCTTCTTTTTCTTTCTGTTCTTCTTTCTCTTCTTCTTTTTCCTTTTCTTCTTTCAATTCTTGTTCTTTCTCTTTCTCATCTTTCGTTTCTTCCTTCTCTTCTTATTCTTTGTCTTCTTTTTGTTCTTCCTCTTCTTCTTCTTCTCCCTCTTCTATATATCCCTCTTCCTCTTGTTCTTCCTCTTCATCTTGTTCTTTTTCATCCTCTTCCTCTTCTTCTTCTTCCTCATCTTATTTCTTTTCTTATTTCTCTTCTCCTTCTTTTTCTTCGTAATCATTTTCTTTTTCTTCTTTTTCTTTTATCTCTTCCTATTCTTTTTTTCATCTTTCTCTTTTTTTTTTCATCATCTTCTTCTTATTACTATTCTTCTTCTTCTTCTTTCTCTTATTCTTTCTCATTTTCTTCTTTCATCTCTTGTTCTTTCTCTTTCTCTTCTTTTGCATTTTTTTTCTTTTCCTCCTTTTTTCTTAATCTTTTTTTTCTGCTTCTTCTACTTCTTCTTCTCCCTCTTCTACATATTCCTCTTCTTCTTCTCTCTCTCTTCATATCCTTTTCCTTCTACTTTTTTTTTTTCATCTTCTTCTTTGTCCTCTTCTTCTTCTTATTTTTTCTCTTTTCTTTCTTCCTCTCTCTTCTTCTCTCTCTCTTCATATCCTTTTCCTTCTACTTTTTTTTTCATCTTCTTCTTTGTCCTCTTCTTCTTCTTATTTTTTCTCTTTTCTTTCTTCCTCTTTTTCACCTTCCTATGCCTCTTCTTCTTTTTCTTTTTCTTTCTCTTCTTCTTTCTCTTCTTCTTCCTCCTCCTCTTCCTCATCTTCTTCTTTTTCTGTCTCATCTTCTTTCTCTTTTTCTTCTTTCATCTCTTGTTATTTCTTTTTCTCGTCTTTTTATCATTTTTTCTTCTTCTTGTTCTTTCTTCTCTTCATCTTTCTCCTTCTTCTTCTTCATCTACTTTTTCTCTTTCTCATCTTCCTTTTCTTCTTCTTCTTTCTTTTTATTTTCTTTTTCTCTTTCTCATCTTTCGTTTCTTCTTTCTCTTCTTATTCTTTGTCTCCTTTTTGTTCTTCCTCTTCTTCTTCTTCTCCCTCTTCTATATATTCCTTTTCCTCTTGCTTTTCCTCTTCTTCTTCTTCTTTTTCCTACTCTTCCTCTTCTTCTTCTTCCTCATCTTATTTCTTTTCTTATTTCTCTTCTCCTTCTTTTTTTTTCGTAATCATTTTCTTTACTATTCTTCTTTTCTTCTTCTTTATCTTCTTATTCTTCTTCTTCTTTTATCTCTTCTTCTTCTTCTTTCTCTTTCTCTTCTTCTTCTTCTTTCTATCTTCTTCTTCTTCTTCTTTATCATCTTTTTTCTTTTCTTCATTCTCTTTTTCTTCTTTCATCTCTTGTTCTTTCTATTTCTCATCTTGTTTTCCTCTTCTTTATCTTCCTTCTCATCATCTTTCCCCTCCTCTTTTTCTTCATCTTCTTTTTCTGCTTCTTCATCTCCTTTTTCTCTTCCTCATCCTCTTTTCTTCTTCTTCTTTGTCTTCTTCTTCTTCGTCTTCATTTTGTTCTTCCTCTTCTTCTTCTTATCCCTTTTCTTCATATTCCTCTTTCTTTTCCTCTTCCTCTTTGTCCTCTTCCTCCTCTTCTTTTTTTCCTCCTTATCTTCTTTCTCATCTTATTTCTCCTCTTCCTTTTTTCTTCGTCCTCATCTTCTTTTTTTCTTCGTCTTCATCTTCAAGACGAAGAACAAGAAGAAGAAAAAGAAAATGGAGACGAAGAAGATAAGTAAGAAAAGGAAGAAGAAGGAGAAGAGACAAAAGAAGAAGATATATGCGAAGAAGGAGAAGAGGAACCAGAAATGAAAGCGGAAGAACAAAAAAAAAAAGAAAAAGAAGAAGAGGCAGAAAAAGGACGAAGAAGAAAAATAAGAAAAATAATAATAAGAAGAAAACGATGATGAAGAAGAAAAAGAGAAAGAAGAAGAAAAAAGAAAAAGAAGAGGAAGTGATAAGAGAAAGAGATGAAGAAGAAGGAAAGGAGGATGAAGAGGAAGAAAAAGAAGAAGAAGAGAAATAAGAAAAGAAATAAGATGAGAAAGAAGAAGAAGAAGAAGAGGAAAAGCAAGAGGAAGAGGAAGAAGAATATGTAGAAGAGGGAGGAAGAACAAAAATACGAAGAAGGAGAAGAGAAATAAGAAACGAAAGATGAGCAAGACAAATAAAAAATGAAGAAGTGGAAGAAGCAGAAAAAGAAAATGAAAAAAGGAAGAGAAAGATGAAGAGAAGAAAGAAAGAAAGAAGAAGTAAAAAGATTAGGAAGAAGAGAAAAATAAAGAACAAGAGATGAAAGAAGAAAAAGAAAAAAAATAATAGAAAGATGAAGACAAAGAAGAAGAAGAAAAAGAAGATGAGGAAGTGAAAAAGAAGATGAAGAAGTAGTAGAAGCAGAAAAAAAAAGATGAAGAAGAAGAAAAAAAAAGAAGAAGAAGAGAATTTATGGGAAAGGGAAAAGGAACAAGAATACGGAGTATAAGAGGAAAAAGATGAAGAAACTGAAGATGAAAAGGCATAAGAAGTGAAAGAAGAAGACGAAGAAAAAAAGAAGAGGAGAAATAAGAAGAGAAAGAAGAAGAAGAAGAATATAAGGATATAGTGGAAAAGGAAAAGGAAGGAGAATAACAGGAAAAAATTGAAGAACTGGAAGATAAAAAGGAAGAGGAATAAGAAGCGAAAAAAGGAGAGGAAGGAGAAGAAGCAGAAAAAGACGAAGAAGAAGACGAGAAAGAAAAAAAGAGGAAAGATGAAGTAAAATAAGGTAATAAAAAAAGAGAAGGAACAAGTGGTAAAAAAAGAAATAGAGAAAGAAGAAGAAAAGGAAGATGAGGAAGAGAAAAAGAAGATGAAGAAGTAGAAGAAGCAGAAAAGGAAAAAAAAGGAGGAGAAAGATGAAGAGAAAAAAACAAGAAGAGGAAAAGAAGATAAAAAGAAGAGCAAGAGAAAGAACAAGATATGAAAGAAGAAAAAGAGAAAAAAAATGAGAAAGAAAAAGAAGAGGAAGAGGAGGAAGACGAAGAAGAACAAAAAGGGGAGAAATAAAAAGAAGAAGAAGAACAAGAAGACGAAGTAGTCGAAAAAGAGGAAGGGAGAAAGAGGAAGAACAAGAAGAAGAAGACGAAGGAGAACATGAATTAAAGGAAGAAGAAGAAAAGAAGATGATGAAGAAGAAGAAGAAGAAGAAATGGGAGGAAGAAGATGAAGAAGTAGAAGAAGCATAAAAAGAAGATGAAGAAAAAAGGAGAAGAAAGATGAAGAGCAGAAAGAAGTAAAAGAAGCAAAAAAGATGAGAAAGAATAGAAAGAGAAAGAAGAAGAGATAAAAGACGAAAAAGAAAAAGAATAAGAGAAAGAAGATGAAGAAGAGGAAGAACAAAGAGAAAGGCAATAAGAAGAGGACAAAGAAGATGAAGAAATGTAAGAAGAAGAGAACGAGAAGGACGAAAGAACGAAAAGAAAGTGAAGAAAAAGAAAAGAAAGAAGAAGAAGAAGAAGAGGAAGAGAAGAAAGAAAAAAGAGGACAAAGAAGAAGATGATGAAGAAGAAAAAGAAGAAGAAAAAAATATGAAGAACGAGAAAAAGGAAAAAAAGAAGATGAAGAAGACGCAAAAGAAATGAAAAAGAGAAAGAGCAAGAAAGAAAAGAAAGAAGACGAAGAAGACAAAAAAAGAAGGGAGAAAGAGGAAGAACAAGAAGAAGAAGACAAAGGAGAAGATGAATTAAAAGAAGAATAAGAAAAAGAAAGTGAAGATGAAGATGAACAAGAAGAAGATAAAATAAAGAAGAAGAAGAAGAGGACATAGAAGATAAGGAAAAGGAAAAGGAAGAAGAATAAGGAGAATAAAGGGAAAAAGATGAAGAAATGGAAGATGAAAAGGAAGAGGAATAAGAAGCGAAAGAAGAAGAGAAAGAAGAAGAAGAAAAGAAGAAAAGGAAGATGAGGAAGAGAATAAGGAGATGAAGAAGTAGAAGAAGCAGAAAAAGAAGATGAAGAAAAAAAGGAGCAGAAAGATGAAGAGAAGAAAGACCAAGAAGAATAAAAATAGATAAAAAGAAGAATAAGAGAAAGAACAAGAGATAAAAGAAGAAAAAGAGAAAGAAGATGAGAAAGAAGAAGAAGAGGAAAAGGAGGAAGAAGAAGATGAGAAAGAAGAAGAGAAAGAAAAGGGAAAAAATAAGAGGAATAAAAAGATGAAGAAGAGGAAGAACAAAAAGAGAAGAAATAAGAAGAAGAAGAAGAAGCGAAAGAGAAGGAATAAGATGCAAAAGAAAGTGAAGATGAGAAAGTTGAAGAAGAAAAAGAAGAGGAAGAGAATAAAAAAGAAGAAGAAGAGGACAAAGAAGAAGATGAAGAAGAGGACATAGGGGAAAACGAAAAGGTAAAGAAAGAAAAATAAGGAGAATAAGAGGAAAAAGATGAAGAAATGGAAGAAAGGAAGAGGAATAGTAAGCGAAAAAGAAGAGGAAGAAGAAGAAAGAGAAAAAGAAGAAGAAAAAGAAGAAGAATACGAAGTTTTCTTCGTCTTCTTCTTCTTTTTCTTCTTCTCCTTATATCTCTTCTTCTTCCTCTTCCAAAAGAAGATGAAGACGAAGAAAAAAAGTAGAGGAGAAATAAGAAGAGAACGAAGTTGGGGAAGAAGAAGAAGAAGAAGAAGAAGAGGAAGAGGAGGAAGAAGAAGAAGAGGAAGAGCAAAAGGAAGAGGAATATGAAGAAAAGGAAGAAGAAGAAGAAGAGAAAGAAAAAGGAGATAAATGCGAAGAAGGAGATTAGGAACCAGAAGAGGAAGCAGAAGAACAAAAAGAAGAAAAAGAAGAAAAAAAAACGAAGAAGAAAAACAAGAAGAAGAATAATAAGAAGAAGATGATCATGAAGAAGAAAAAAAAATAGAAGAAAAAAGAAAAGAAGAAGAAGAAGAAGAGGAAGAAGAAAAAGAAGATGAAGACGAAGAAAAAGAAGAAGAAGAGAAATAAGAAAAGAAATAAGATGAGGCATTTCTCCTATTCTTTTTTTCTTCGCCTTCAGCTTCTTTTTCTTCTTTTTTTTCTTTGTCTTTATCTTCTTTTCTTTTTTTTTTTCTTCGTCTTCGTCTTCTTTTTCTTCTCCTTCTTCACTCCCTTCTTCTTCCTCTTCTTCTTTTGCTTGTTATTCCTCTTCCTTTTTATCTTCCGCTTCTTCATATTTTTCCTCTTATTCTCCTTATTCTTCTTCCTTTTGTTTTTCCCCTATATAATCTTCTTCCTCTTTTTTCTCTTCTTCTTCTTCATCTTCTTTTTCTTCTTCTTCTTCTTCCTTTCGTTCATCTTTTCGTTCGTCTTCTTCTTATTCTTTTTCTTCTTCTTTCTCCCTTCCTCTTTTTCGTCTTCGTCTTCTTCTTCTTCTTCTTCTTCTTCTTTCTCTTCTTCTTTCTTGCTCTTTCTCTTCTTTTTCACCTCTTTTGCTTCTTCTTCATCTTTTTTCCTTTTTCTCCTTCTTCATATTTTGTTTCTTCTTCTTCCTTTTCTTCGTCTTTTTCTTTGTCCTCTTCTTCATATTTTGTTTCTTCTTCTTCCTCTTCTTCATCTGCTTCTTTGTCCTCTTCTTCTTCTTCTTTCTTCTCTTGTTCGTCTTCTTCTATCTCTTCTTTTCTTTACTTTCTTTTCGTTCTTCCTTCTCGTTCTCTTCTTCTTCTTCTTCTTCGCTTCCTTCTTCATATTCTTTTTCTTCTTCTTCCTTTTCTTTATCTTCATCTTCTTCTTTGTCCTCTTCTTCTTCTTATTTCTTCTCTTTTGTTCTTCGTCTTCTTCATCCTCCTATTGCTCTTCTTCTTTCTCTTTTTCTTTCTCTTCTTCATTCTCTTCTTCTTTCTCCTCCTCTTCCTCTTCTTCTTCTTTTTCTTTCTTATCTTTTTTCTTTTTTTCTTCTTTCATCTCTTGTTCTTTCTCTCTCTCGTCTTTTTTTGTCTTTTCCATCTTCATTTTCTTTTTTCCTTAAACTTCTTTGCCTTCTTCTTTTTCTTTCTGTTCTTCTTTCTCTTCTTCTTTCTCTTCTTCCTTTTCTTTTTCTTCTTTCAATTCTTGTTCTTTCTCTTTCTCATCTTTAGATTCTTCCTTCTCTTCTTATTCTTTGTCTTCTTTTTGTTCTTCCTCTTCTTCTTCTTCTCCCTCTTCTATATATCCCTCTTCCTCTTGTTCTTCCTCTTCATCTTGTTCTTTTTCATCCTCTTCCTCTTCTTCTTCTTCCTCATCTTATTTCTTTTCTTATTTCTCTTCTCCTTCTTTTTCTTCGTAATCATTTTCTTTTTCTTCTTTTTCTTTTATCTCTTCTTATTCTTTTTTTTCATCTTTCTCTTTTTTTTTTTCATCATCTTCTTCTTATTACTATTCTTCTTCTTCTTCTTTCTCTTATTCTTTCTCATTTTCTTCTTTCATCTCTTGTTCTTTCTCTTTCTCTTCTTTTGCATTTTTTTCTTTTCCTCCTTTTTTCTTAATCTTTTTTTCTGCTTCTTCTACTTCTTCTTCTCCCTCTTCTACATATTCCTCTTCTTCTTCTCTCTCTCTTCATATCCTTTTCCTTCTACTTTTTTTTTCATCTTCTTCTTTGTCCTCTTCTTCTTCTTATTTTTTCTCTTTTCTTTCTTCCTCTTTTTCACCTTCCTATGCCTCTTCTTCTTTTTCTTTTTCTTTCTCTTCTTCTTTCTCTTCTTCTTCCTCCTCCTCTTCCTCATCTTCTTCTTTTTCTGTCTCATCTTCTTTCTCTTTTTCTTCTTTCATCTCTTGTTATTTCTTTTTCTCGTCTTTTTATCATTTTTTCTTCTTCTTGTTCTTTCTTCTCTTCATCTTTCTCCTTCTTCTTCTTCATCTACTTTTTCTCTTTCTCATCTTCCTTTTCTTCTTCTTCTTTCTTTTTATTTTCTTTTTCTCTTTCTCATCTTTCGTTTCTTCTTTCTCTTCTTATTCTTTGTCTCCTTTTTGTTCTTCCTCTTCTTCTTCTTCTCCCTCTTCTATATATTCCTTTTCCTCTTGCTTTTCCTCTTCTTCTTCTTCTTTTTCCTACTCTTCCTCTTCTTCTTCTTCCTCATCTTATTTCTTTTCTTATTTCTCTTCTCCTTCTTTTTTTCGTAATCATTTTCTTTACTATTCTTCTTTTCTTCTTCTTCTTCTTCTTTATCTTCTTATTCTTCTTCTTCTTTTATCTCTTCTTCTTCTTCTCCTTCTTCTTCTTCTTTCTCTTCTTCTTCTTTCTTGCTTTTTCTCCTGCTATCTTATCGTTCTTCTTCCTTCTTGTTCCCTTCTTCTTCTTCTTATTCTTCCATTTCTTCATCTTCTTCTTTGCCCTCTGCTTCTTCTTCTTTTTTCTTCTTCTTCTTCTTCTTCTTCTTCACCTTCTTTATTTCTTTTTCTTCTTCCTTTTCTTCAGCTTCTTCTTTGTCATCTTCTTCTTCTTCTTATTTCTTCTCTTTTTGTTCTTCCTCTTCTTCATCTTCTTTTTCCTCTTTCTCTTCTTCTTTCTCTTTCTCTTCCTCTTCTTCTCTCTATCTTCTTCTTCTTCTTCTTCATCTTTTTTCTTTTCTTCATTCTCTTTTTCTTCTTTCATCTCTTGTTCTTTCTATTTCTCATCTTGTTTTCCTCTTCTTTATCTTCCTTCTCATCATCTTTCCCCTCCTCTTTTTCTTCATCTTCTTTTTCTGCTTCTTCATCTCCTTTTTCTCTTCCTCATCCTCTTTTCTTCTTCTTCTTTGTCTTCTTCTTCTTCGTCTTCATTTTGTTCTTCCTCTTCTTATCCCTTTTCTTCATATTCCTCTTTCTTTTCCTCTTCCTCTTTGTCCTCTTCCTCCTCTTCTTTTTTCCTCCTTATCTTATTTCTCATCTTATTTCTCCTCTTCCTTTTTTCTTCGTCCTCATCTTCTTTTTTTCTTCGTCTTCATCTTCAAGACGAAGAACAAGAAGAAGAAAAAGAAAATGGAGACGAAGAAGATAAGTAAGAAAAGGAAGAAGAAGGAGAAGAGACAAAAGAAGAAGATATATGCGAAGAAGGAGAAGAGGAACCAGAAATGAAAGCGGAAGAACAAAAAAAAAAGAAAAAGAAGAAGAGGCAGAAAAAGGACGAAGAAGAAAAATAAGAAAAATAATAATAAGAAGAAAACGATGATGAAGAAGAAAAAGAGAAAGAAGAAGAAAAAAGAAAAAGAAGAGGAAGTGATAAGAGAAAGAGATGAAGAAGAAGGAAAGGAGGATGAAGAGGAAGAAGAAGAGAAATAAGAAAAGAAATAAGATGAGAAAGAAGAAGAAGAAGAAGAGGAAAAGCAAGAGGAAGAGGAAGAAGAATATGTAGAAGAGGGAGGAAGAACAAAAATACGAAGAAGGAGAAGAGAAATAAGAAACGAAAGATGAGCAAGACAAATAAAAAATGAAGAAGTGGAAGAAGCAGAAAAAGAAAATGAAAAAAGGAAGAGAAAGATGAAGAGAAGAAAGAAAGAAAGAAGAAGTAAAAAGATTAGGAAGAAGAGAAAAATAAAGAACAAGAGATGAAAGAAGAAAAAGAAAAAAAATAATAGAAAGATGAAGACAAAGAAGAAGAAGAAAAAGAAGATGAGGAAGTGAAAAAGAAGATGAAGAAGTAGTAGAAGCAGAAAAAAAAAGATGAAGAAGAAGAAAAAAAAGAAGAAGAAGAGAATTTATGGGAAAGGGAAAAGGAACAAGAATACGGAGTATAAGAGGAAAAAGATGAAGAAACTGAAGATGAAAAGGCATAAGAAGTGAAAGAAGAAGACGAAGAAGGAGAAGCAGAAGAAGAAGACGAAGAAGAAATGGAAGGGGAAGAGAAAAAAGAAGATGAAGACGAAGAAAAAAAGAAGAGGAGAAATAAGAAGAGAAAGAAGAAGAAGAAGAATATAAGGATATAGTGGAAAAGGAAAAGGAAGGAGAATAACAGGAAAAAATTGAAGAACTGGAAGATAAAAAGGAAGAGGAATAAGAAGCGAAAAAAGGAGAGGAAGGAGAAGAAGCAGAAAAAGACGAAGAAGAAGACGAGAAAGAAAAAAAGAGGAAAGATGAAGTAAAATAAGGTAATAAAAAAAGAGAAGGAACAAGTGGTAAAAAAAGAAATAGAGAAAGAAGAAGAAAAGGAAGATGAGGAAGAGAAAAAGAAGATGAAGAAGTAGAAGAAGCAGAAAAGGAAAAAAAAGGAGGAGAAAGATGAAGAGAAAAAAACAAGAAGAGGAAAAGAAGATAAAAAGAAGAGCAAGAGAAAGAACAAGATATGAAAGAAGAAAAAGAGAAAAAAATGAGAAAGAAAAAGAAGAGGAAGAGGAGGAAGACGAAGAAGAACAAAAAGGGGAGAAATAAAAAGAAGAAGAAGAACAAGAAGACGAAGTAGTCGAAAAAGAGGAAGGGAGAAAGAGGAAGAACAAGAAGAAGAAGACGAAGGAGAACATGAATTAAAGGAAGAAGAAGAAAAGAAGATGATGAAGAAGAAGAAGAAGAAGAAATGGGAGGAAGAAGATGAAGAAGTAGAAGAAGCATAAAAAGAAGATGAAGAAAAAAGGAGAAGAAAGATGAAGAGCAGAAAGAAGTAAAAGAAGCAAAAAAGATGAGAAAGAATAGAAAGAGAAAGAAGAAGAGATAAAAGACGAAAAAGAAAAAGAATAAGAGAAAGAAGATGAAGAAGAGGAAGAACAAAGAGAAAGGCAATAAGAAGAGGACAAAGAAGATGAAGAAATGTAAGAAGAAGAGAACGAGAAGGACGAAAGAACGAAAAGAAAGTGAAGAAAAAGAAAAGAAAGAAGAAGAAAAAGAAGAGGAAGAGAAGAAAGAAAAAAAGAGGACAAAGAAGAAGATGATGAAGAAGAAAAAGAAGAAGAAAAAAATATGAAGAACGAGAAAAAGGAAAAAAAGAAGATGAAGAAGACGCAAAAGAAATGAAAAAGAGGAGAAAGAGCAAGAAAGAAAAGAAAGAAGACGAAGAAGACAAAAAAAGAAGGGAGAAAGAGGAAGAACAAGAAGAAGAAGACAAAGGAGAAGATGAATTAAAAGAAGAATAAGAAAAAGAAAGTGAAGATGAAGATGAACAAGAAGAAGATAAAATAAAGAAGAAGAAGAAGAGGACATAGAAGATAAGGAAAAGGAAAAGGAAGAAGAATAAGGAGAATAAAGGGAAAAAGATGAAGAAATGGAAGATGAAAAGGAAGAGGAATAAGAAGCGAAAGAAGAAGAGAAAGAAGAAGAAGAAAAGAAGAAAAGGAAGATGAGGAAGAGAATAAGGAGATGAAGAAGTAGAAGAAGCAGAAAAAGAAGATGAAGAAAAAAAGGAGCAGAAAGATGAAGAGAAGAAAGACCAAGAAGAATAAAAATAGATAAAAAGAAGAATAAGAGAAAGAACAAGAGATAAAAGAAGAAAAAGAGAAAGAAGATGAGAAAGAATAAGAAGAGGAAAAGGAGGAAGAAGAAGATGAGAAAGAAGAAGAGAAAGAAAAGGGAAAAAATAAGAGGAATAAAAAGATGAAGAAGAGGAAGAACAAAAAGAGAAGAAATAAGAAGAAGAAGAAGAAGCGAAAGAGAAGGAATAAGATGCAAAAGAAAGTGAAGATGAGAAAGTTGAAGAAGAAAAAGAAGAGGAAGAGAATAAAAAAGAAGAAGAAGGTGACAAAGAAGAAGATGAAGAAGAGGACATAGGGGAAAACGAAAAGGTAAAGAAAGAAAAATAAGGAGAATAAGAGGAAAAAGATGAAGAAATGAAAGAAAGGAAGAGGAATAGTAAGCGAAAAAGAAGAGGAAGAAGAAGAGAGAGAAGAAGAAGAAGAAAAAGAAGAAGAATACGAAGTTTTCTTCGTCTTCTTCTTCTTTTTCTTCTTCTCCTTCTATCTCTTCTTCTTCCTCTTCCAAAAGAAGATGAAGACGAAGAAAAAAAGTAGAGGAGAAATAAGAAGAGAACGAAGTTGGGGAAGAAGAAGAAGAAGAAGAAGAAGAGGAAGAGGAGGAAGAAGAAGAAGAGGAAGAGCAAAAGGAAGAGGAATATGAAGAAAAGGAAGAAGAAGAAGAAGAGAAAGAAAAAGGAGATAAATGCGAAGAAGGAGATTAGGAACCAGAAGAGGAAGCAGAAGAACAAAAAGAAGAAAAAGAAGAAAAAAAGACGAAGAAGAAAAACAAGAAGAAGAATAATAAGAAGAAGATGATCATGAAGAAGAAAAAAAAATAAAAGAAAAAAGAAAAGAAGAAGAAGAAGAAGAGGAAGAAGAAAAAGAAGATGAAGACGAAGAAAAAGAAGAAGAAGAGAAATAAGAAAAGAAATAAGATGAGGCAGAAGAAGAAGAGGAACAGGAGAAAGAAGAAGAAGAAGAGAAAAAAGAAACGAAAGATGAGGAAGAGAAAAAGAACATGACGAAGTAGAAGAATCAGAAAAAGAAGAGAAAGAAGAAGAGGAGGAAGAAGAAGAAGAAGAGGAAGAGGGGAAAGAAAAAGAAGAGGAAGAGGAATATGTAGAAGAGGGAGAAGAAGAAGAAGAGAAAGAACAAAAAGAAGACGAAGAAGAAGAAGAGAAAGAAGAAAACGAAAGATGAGGAAGAGAAAAAGAAAATGAAGAAAAAAAGGTGGAGAAAGATGAAGAGAAGAAGGAAGAAAAAAGAAAAAGAGATGAAAGCAGAAAAATATAACGAATAAGAGAAAGAAGAAGAGAAAGAAGAAGAATAAGAAGACAAAGAAGAAGAAAAAAGGAAGAAAAGGAAGATGAGGAAGAGATAAAGAAGATGAGGAAGTATAAGAAGCAGAAAAAGAAGATGAGAAAGAAGAGGAGGAGAAAGATGAAGAGAAGAAAGAAGAAAAAGAGATATAAATAAGATAAAGAGAAAGAATAGATGAAAGAAGAAAAAAAGAAAAGAAAGAAGATTAAGAAGAGGAAGAACAAAAAGAGAAGAAATAAGAAGAGGACAAAAAATAAGATGAAGAACAGTATCACTTCAACCTCTCAAGAGATAAGACGTGCTGCATCAAAAATAAAAACAAAAGCAAAACCCCGCTACGCAAACGCAAAGCTTATCAGCAAACGTGCGACCAACAAAAATCAAATGCAAAAGCAAACAGAAACAAAAGCAAACACACACCATAAACAGTTACACCGGGCAATAGCCCAAAAACAACAACCATGAACGAACCACCCGATAGAAGCAAAACCTACAAAACACAACTAAACGAGCCAAAATACATTGTACTAAAACGGAACGACAACGAATCATTCGAAAAAGTGTCACCGTTTATCATAAAAAAAACCATAGACTATGCATGCGGAGGAGAAGTTGAAACATGTAAAAAAAAACAAGAGACGGGGTCCGTGCTTATTAAAACTAAAAACAAACTGCAAGCACTGAAACTAATTGCGCTAAAAAATGAATAATCTCGATATCACTGCAACAGAACACAAGACTTTAAACACAACCAAAGGCGTAATATATTGCAATGAACTACGAAACATAGCTGAAAGCTAAATACTGGAAGAATTAAAACCACAGAACGTAATCGAAGTGCGCAAAATTCTAAAAAAAAAAACAAACAAACAACACAAACCAAGAACAAACCTCACTTGTCGAAACTGGTCTCATAACAATTACATTTTCAACTCACAAACTACCCTAATTAATAAAAATTGGCTACGAAACCGTCCGTGTACGACCATATATCCCACTCCCGCTGCGGTGCAAAAATTGTCTCCGCTTTGGACACCCTACCGCTATCTGCAAGAGCTCCGAAATATGCAAAAACTGCTCAGAAGCAAAACATACAAATGAAGGGGAACTCTGCAAAAATACGCAAAACTGCCTAAACTGCAAAAATAACCCCCAAATTGACCACCAACATAGCCCACTCGACCGTAAATGCCCCACCTTCCTCAAACCACAAGAGCTAACTGCAATAAAAACCACCGAAAAAGTTGATAACAAAACCGCACTTGATATATATCACAACAGGCACAATCAACAGTTGAGAAACAGCTATGCTAAAACTCTTGCACAACCAACGCCAAACACATCAACACCAACACAAAATTCAACCAATACACAATGCTCACATGAACAAATCATTACCACGCAGCAAGCAGCAAGCACTCCATCTACGATCTCCCCCCTGGAGAAAGTATTCACAGATATAAAAAAAAGGTATCAACCTAACTCCACTGTAACAGAAGATATGGAAAGAGACGGCAACCCTCCCCACACGGAAAACAAATCATATCTATCACAGTCAACTGAACATCTAAAACTAAGAATATTTACCAAAGATAAATCTAGCCCACTAGCAACTAACTTTAAGCCCTCTAAACCAAAAACAAAATCAAAACCCACAAACAAAAACCTTCATAAAAACAATAGTGATAGCGAATCTATCTAAAATAAAACAAGTAAATAGAAACAAACTTTATACCAAACTCATACTCTATACTTTAACCTTTAACTCAAAACAAACCCAAATACTCAACCCAAGACCCCAAATCATAAAAATATAGCAATGCTAAAAATAATACAATGGAACATGAAAGGATACAGAAACAACTATAACGAACTGCTAATTATAATAAAAAAATACTCACCACACATAGTATGTGTCCAAGAAACCCACTTTTACAATACATTTATCCCCACCCCTGTCCCAGTAAACTTTTAAATTTACACCAATACAGCTTCCAACTGATTTGGCGGTGTAGCCATATTGGTCCACAAACCCATAGAACATAAGACACTAGATCAACCTACACACATAGAAACGCTAGGAATCGAAATTATGTCTAATAGGAAAATTAACATTATTTCTGTATATATCCATCCCACCAAAACATTTTCACCTAATGACTTAACCGAACACTTTATACCACGCACTAACAGCACCAACCAAATTATCCTAGGCGATTTCAACAGCAAACATCACAGCTGGGGATCAGCCCAAGATAACCGGAGAGGACGTACCCTATCAAAGATCCTCCAAAACGCCAATCTCACTATACTTAATGACGGATCACCAACACACTTCTCCACTCACAGCACCTTCACAAATATTGACATCTCAGTATGCTCCCCTCAATTAACTCCCTTCACCAATTGGAAAATAATCAATGACCTTCATGGCAGCGATCATTTTCCAATTTTATTATCCTTGTTCCCACAGCCCCAGACAACTTCTCCCGTCCCCTTTTCAAAATAAAAGAAGCCAACTGGCCATTATTCACCAAACTAACTAACGACCTAAACGAACTTATACCTAGAACCTCTAACATTAATAAAGAAGCTGCAATAATTAATAAAATAATCCTACAATCCGCTCACCATAGTATACCACAAACAACCCCTCACACCCACAACAAAAACACCCCCTGGTGGAATAAAACATTGACCAAACTTAGGTCCAACAAATTTATAACTTGGCGAAATTTCAAACGCAATAGCACCACTGACAACCTTCTCAACTACAAAAGAGCTAACGCCCTCTTCCAGAGAGAGCTTAAAATATCCAAATCTAAAGCTACCACAGACTTCACATCCAAAATAGAACCCAACACCCTCTCCGACAAAATCTGGACTAATATCCGACGGCTCTGCGGGCTTAACCCTACCAAAGCCATTCATTGCATTACAGATACAACCAACAACTCACTATCAACAGACACAAACCACATAGCCCTCATGTTTGCCCAACATTGGTCCGACTTGTCCAACGACCCAAATTTTAGCAATAGCTTCATTACCAGCAAATATGCTGACAACTCTATCAATTACTTACCCAGTCCTAGAGCACAAGCAATAGAATCTGACATCACACTAATTGAACTACTAGCAGCGTTACACACCCTCAAAGGTACAACTACCGGCCTAAACAGAATCTCTTATCCTATGATAAAAAATACCTCTTACGCCCTTAAAGCCAGAATTACAAACCTCTTCAATACTATATTCAACAACACCATCCCACAATCCTACAAAACCAACCTTGTCATTCCTATAATAAAACCCAAATACAACAAAACACTCATAACCAGTTATAGACCCATCTCCCTTAACTGCTGCATATCAAAAACCTTAGAAAAAATAATAGCCAGGCGCCTTTGGTGGTTGGTATCGAAAAACAACTACATCCATCCCAACCAAACAGGCTTCAAATACGGCAAATCCGTCACAGACGGTCTGCTCTTTGCAGACCACCTGATAACGAAGTCGCTAAAAAGCAAAAAGCACGCCTCTATCATTGCCCTTGATTTCTCAAGAGCCTTCGACAGAGTCGGTGTCCACCCAATAATAGACCAATTAAACCGCTGGAAAGTTGGACCAAAAATCATACAGTTTATACGGAATTTCATGGCAAACCGGAAAATTGTAGTTAAAATAAAAAATGTCAAAAGTAATCCCTATCCTCTTCAAAACGGCATTCCCCAGGGATCGCCAATATCCGTCATCCTTTTCCTAATCGCCTACAACAGACTCTCCCACTTAATCAGCGTACAAAAAGAAATCCATTTCACCGCTTACGCCGACGACTTTTACCTTATCATCCCTCTTAGCAAACAAAAAAATCAATCCTGCAACCTCGACCAACTCTTTTCCAATATATGTGAGTGG
The DNA here is from genome assembly GCA_035045555.1 of Drosophila fulvimacula. Taxonomy (NCBI): domain Eukaryota; kingdom Metazoa; phylum Arthropoda; class Insecta; order Diptera; family Drosophilidae; genus Drosophila; species Drosophila fulvimacula. The sequence goes on along the minus strand of JAWNOX010000030.1, from coordinate 10,503 downwards.
TGTTCATATTCAGGAGCATATTGCCGCAAGGAAAACTGCATCTGCAGCATATCGTGCAACAACACCCCTATTCCCTCAGTCACCAAAATGAAGATCTTAGGACTCACCATTAACAATAAATATAGATGGGACGAGCACATCAAACAAATTCTGCCAGCCTTAAACAACAAACTTAACATCATTAAATGCCTAGGAAGCTCTAAGCTAAACTGCAATACATACACTATATTAAATGTAACAAAATCTAAAGTAATTCCGAAAATTGACTACGCACTGCTCATCTACGGGTATGCTCCCAAATCAACCCTCAATAAACTCAAAACTTTATTTAATGCCGCAATCCGCATATCACTTGGGGCACTACGCTCAACACCTATCGCTAACCTACTTTTCGAAGCAAACATACCTACAATAGAGCAAAAAAGAGACCTGATCACAGCTAAAGCCTACAAAACACTCCTATATAGTTCAACTCACCGCTCCACAGATACACTAAACAGAAGGACAGCCAAAAAAGGAACAAATTGACGTCAACAATAGAAAAAACCATAGCATTATGTAAAGAAACCAACGTTCCCTACCTTCCCCTCCCAAGCAAAACCACCACACCCCTATGGCTATTCCCCCTCTCTGTCATCAATACCACACTACATAGACAGAGCAAATCCAACACACCACCAAGCACATTCAGACAACAATTTCTTGAAATCAAAGAGAAATACAACAACCATAAATTCATATACACAGACGGCTCTCTACAAAACAACACAGCCACTTTTGCGATTACGACCGAAAACGAAATCCTGAAAAGATGCATCCTCCCCCATTATTCATCCATCCTATCAGCTGAAACCATAGCCATTCTCGATGCAATAAATCTGATCAAAAACAGACTTGGAAAGTATATAATTTGCTCCGACTCCCTCGCATCCATAAAATCCATTCGCAATATTAACAACAATAGCCTTTATCCCACAACTATTAGAACCCTGCTTACCCAATCTGACTCAAAAATAAAACTTCTTTGGATCCCTAGCCACTGCGGCATTAAAGGGAACGAGTTAGCCGACAGTGCAGCCAAAGACACATTTTATATGCCCCTTCACTATACCCCTAACTTTAACACTACAGACATAAACAAACTCCTCAAAAACGAACTCTCAAAAAAACTTAAATTGAATATAGAGCTCTGCAACCGATGGTACCAGAGATTAAATACAAACCTATCTAACACGTCAAACTACCTAAAAAATATAGACCAAAAAAGCATCATACGCAGTGATCAAATAAAATTTCTAAGGCTAAGACTAGGCCACACAAGAATCACACAACAGCACTATAACAACCCTAACAACACCCTTTCTTGTCCCAACTGTCACACAACCGCAAACATCAATATAATACACATTCTCTGCGACTGCCCCGCAACCTCTAACCTGCATACCCAAATCTTCCAAAACACCTGCCCCCTATCAATCCTAGCAAACCCAACCGAGATTAACATCCGCAAGATAATTGAGTTTCTTAAAAAATCTAAAACATACCACCTACTATGAAAAAGATTAAATAAAAACAAAATGAAATGTAAATATAGAAATAATGCTATTATAAAATAAAATCTATATATACTAATTTAAAAATAATCTATAATCACAATAAACACCATCCAGCCGAAGGCCCCTGCTGCCAGTGCTTAGCCTTAGTTAGAGTTAATTTTATATTAATTTTATATTAATTCTTAATAAATAAATAAAAAAAAAAAGATGGAGAAAGAAGAAGAAAAAGAAAGTGAAGAAAAAGAAGAGAAAGAAAAAGAAAAAGAAGAATAAGAAGACGAAGAGAAAGAAAGAAGAAGAAGAAGAGGAAAAAGAAGAAGAAGAAGAAGAAAAAAATATGAAGAAGGAGAAAAAGGAAAAAAGAAGATGAAAAAGCAGCAAAAGAGATGAAAAAGAAGAGAAAGAGCAAGAGAAAGAGCAAGAAAGAAGAAGAAGAGAAGGCAGAAGAGAAAGAAGACGAAAAAAAGGAAAGGAGAAAGAGGATGAAGAAGAAGAAGACGAAGGAGAAGATAATTTAAAAGAAGAATGAAAAGAAAAAGAAGATGAAGGAGAATAAGAGGATATAGGGGAAAAGGGAAAGGAAAAGGAAAAGGAAGAAGAATAAGGAAAATAAGAGGAAAAAGATAAAGAAATTTAAGATGAAAAAGAACAGGAATACGAAGCGAAAGAAGAAGCGGCAGAAGGAGAAGCAGAAGGAGAGGAAGAAAAGGAAGACGAAGACGAAGAAAAAAAAGAAGAAAAAAGGATAAAGACGAAGAAAAAAAGAGGAGGAGAAATAAGAAGAGAAAGAAAATGAGGAAGAAGAAGAGGAAGAAAAGGACGAGGAAGAAGAAGAGGTAGAGGAGTAAGAAAATGAAGAGGAATATGAAGAAATGGAAGAAGAAGAGAAAGAAGAAGAAGAGAAAGAAGAAGAAGATAAATGCGAAGAAGGAGAAGAGGAAACAGAAGAGGAAGCAGAAGAACAAAAAGAAGAAAAAGAAGAATAGGAAGAAAAAAAGACGAAGAAGAAAAATAAGAAGAATAATAATAAGAAGAAGATGATCATGAAGAAGAAAAAAAAAATTAAAGAAAAGAAGAAGAAGAAGAGGAAGAAGACGAAGAAAAAGAAGAAGATAGAGAAGATGAAGACGAAGGAAAAGAAGAAGAGAAATAAGAAAAGAAATAAGATGAGGAAGAAGAAGAAGAAGAGAAAAAAGATGAGGAAGAAGAAGAAGAAGAGAAAGAGGAGGAAGAAGAAGGAGAGGGATAGGAAGAGGAATATGAAGAAAAGGAAAAAGAAAAGGAAGAAGAAAGAATAATAATAAGAAGAAGATGATCATGAAGAAGAAAAAAAAAAAAAAAATAAAATAAAAGAAGAAGAAGAAGAGGAAGTGGAAAAAGAAGACGAAGAAAAAGAAAAAAAGAAGATAAAGAAGATGATGACGAAGAAAAAGAAGAAGAATAGAAATAAGAAAAGAAATAAGGTGAGGAAGAAGAAGAAGAGGAACAGGAGAAAGAAGAAGAAGAAGACAAAGAAGAAACGAAAGATGAGGAAGAGAAAAGGAACATGAAGAAGTAGAAGAATCAGAAAAAGAAGAGAAAGAAGAAGAGGAGGAAGAAGAAGAAGAAGAGGAAGAGGGGGAAGAAAATAAAAGAGGAAGAGCAAGAGGAAGAGGAAGAGGAATATGTAGAAGAGGGAGAAGAAGAAGAAGAGGAAGAACAAAAAAGAAGACGAAGACGAAGAAGAAGAGAAAGAGGAATCGAAAGATGAGGAAGAGAATAAGAAGATGAAGAAAACAAGTAAGGAAACTCTAGTCGGAGGTGCCCGACTAGGAAATACCCTGAACCCCGCCTATCGGCGGCTTTAAATGCAATTCAAAGTTTGTATATAATTTTAAATTAAATTAAAAAATTAAAAAAAAGAAGATTAAGTAACTTGCATAAAAAAAGTTTTGACGTCAGCTTAGAGAATCGAACCCGAGACTTTATGTCGGCGATCATCGCTTCTACCAACACAGCCGTTGCAGTACATAGGAGTGAGATAGCGAATTCCTAAGTAAAGTTATTGAGCTACTGATCTACTGCTACTGAGCTGCTGAACTTCTGCTTAAAATTCATCCCCAATGCTTCTGCTGCTGTTGCCACGCGCGTGTGTACGTAAACGTTTGGTAAACGTTTCGTTTAATAACATAATGCATTTCATCTATTCATATGTATGTATGTACATATGTATATTATATTGACTTTATTTAAGTTATATCAATGTTACTCTTATTTTATATATATGTAAATATATACAGTATGTACATGTGTACATACATATGTATGTATATTGCAAGCAACGCATACATACACACGCACACGCATACGCTCTGCTAACTGCGCAGTTTACTCAGCGACTTCGCTGCGCCAATATGTGCGTGTTATGGGAAACTAAATGCTTAATAACTTTTTTTGTAGATCGAATTTCTTAATCAAACTTGCGCAGCGTAATTATATCATATATATATATCATATATTCATATGCGTGTATGTGCAAAAGCACAAGTCTCTAGTATTTGAAATAAGTGTTTTGAAAATTTGGGCGAAGGGGGCGTGGCATGCAAAATTTAACAAAAATCAAAATTGTATAAAAGTCCCATTAAGCTAAATACAAGATTTGGAGTCTCTAACTATAAAGTTGTAGAAGATATAATTTTAAAACTGAAAATCGATTTCGTTTTTAATCGATAAAAAAAGAACGAGAAGAGTTATCGAATTTATAAAACAAACTCTAGCTGTTATAGGTTCTGAGATCCACGCGTTCAAACATACGGACAGACGGGCAGACGGACAGACAGACAGACGGACAGGGCTCAATCGACTCGGCTTGTCGTCCTGATCAAGAATATATATACTTTATTGGGTCTGCCACGCCTCCTTCTGCCTGTTACATACATTTGGGCTGCAACAAAACCATTATACCCTGATTACCCATTTTTAATGGGTTCAGGATATACAAAGGAGGAGAAAGATGAAGAAGAAAAAGGGGTCAAAGAAGAAGATGAAGAAAATGAAGAAGAAGAAAAAGAATTTGAAGGGGAAAAAGGAAAAAAAGAAGATGAAAAAATGGCAAAAGAGACGAAAAAGAAGAGAAAGAGCAAGAGAAAGAGCAAGAAAAAAGAAGAAGAGAAAGAAGAGGAGAAAGAAGACGAAGAAGAAGAAGACGAAAAAAGTAAGGGAGAAAAGGAAGAACAAGAAGAAGAAGAAGAAGATGAGGGAGAAGATGAATTAAAGGAAAGAGAAGAAGAAGCAAAAGAAGATAAAAAGAAGAAGAGAAAAAAGAAGAAGAAGAAGAGTATATATACGAAAAAGAAAAGAAAAATAATAAGGAGAATAAGAGGAAAAAGATGAAAGAATGGAAGATAAAAAGGAAGAGGAATAAGAAGCGAAAGAAGAAGATGAAGAAGGAGAATCAGAAAAAGAAGACGAAGAAGAAGAGGAAGGTAAAGAAAAAGAAGAAGAAAAAAAGATGATGACAAAGAAAAAGAAGATGAAGACGAAGAAAAAGAAAAAGAAGATGAACAGGAAGAAAAAGAAGAAGAATAGAAATAAGAAATGAAATAAGATGAGGAAGAAGAAGAAGAGGAATAGGAGGAAGAAGAAAAAGAATATGTAGAAGAGGAAGAAGAAGAAGAAGAGGAAGAACAAAAAGAAGACGAAGAAGAAGAAGAGAAAAAAGAAACGAAAGATGAGGAAGAGAAAAAGAAGATGAAGAAGTAGAAGAAGCAGAAAAAGGAGATGAAGAAGAAGAGGAGGAGAAAGATGAAGATAAGAAAAAATAAGCAGAAGAAGAAATATAAAAAGAAGAGAAAGAGAAATAACAAGAGATGAAAGAATAAAAAGCGAAAGAAGAAGAGAAAGAAGATGAAAAAGAAGAAGAAGAGGAAGAGGATGAAGAAGAAGAAGAGAAAGAAGGAAGGAAGAAAGAAGAAGAACAAGAAGAAGAAGAAGACGAAGGAGAAGAAGAAGAGAAAAAAGAAGAAGAAGAAGAGGATATAGTGGAAAAGGAAGAAGAATGAGAGGAAAAAGATGAAGAAGCGGAAATGAAAAGGAAGAGGAATAAGTAGCGAAAGAAGAAGAGGGAGAAGGAGAAACAGAAGAAGAAGAGGAAGGAGAAGAGAGAAGAGAAGAAGAAAAAGAAGACGAAGACGAAGAAAAGGAAGAAGAAGAAGATAAATGCGAAGAAGGAGAAGAGGAACCAGAAGAGGAAGCAGAAAAACATAAAGAAGAAAAAGAAGAAGAGGAAGAAAAAAGACGAAGAAGAATAATAATAAGAAGAAGAAAATAATGAAGAAGAATAAGAGAAAGAAGAAAAAAAAGAAAGAAGAAGAGATAAAAGAAGAAGAAAAAGAAGATGAAGGCGAAGAAAAAAGAGAAGAGGAGAAATAAGAAGAGAAAGAAGATGAGGAAGAAGAAGAAGAAGAGGAAGAGGAGGAAGAAGAAGACGGAGAGGAAGAGGAATATGAAGAAAAGGAAGAAGGAGAAGATAAATGCGAAGAAGAAGAGGAACCATAAGACGAAGCAAAAGAACAAAAAGAAGAAAAAGAAGAAGAGGAAAAAAAAGACGAAGAAGAATAATAATAAGAAGAAGAAAATAATGAAGAAGAATAAGAGAAAGAAGAAAAAAAAAGAAAAAAGAAGAGATAAAATAAGAAGAAAAAGAAGATGAAGGCGAAGAAAAATAAGAAGAAGAGAAATAAGAAGAGAAAGAAGACGAGGAAGAAGAAGAAGCAGATGAGGAATAGGAGGAAAAAGAAAAAGAAGAAGCGGAAGAGGAAGACGAATATGTAGAAGAGGGAGAATCAGAAGAAGAGAAAGAAGAAACGAAAGATGAGGAAGAGAAAAAGAACATGAAGAAGTAGAAGAAGCAGAAAGAGAAGAGAAAGTAGAAGAGGAGGAAGAAGAAGAAGAAGAGGAAGAGGAGGAAGAAAAAGAGTAGAAAGAGCAAGAGGATGAGGAAGAGGAATATGTAGAAAAGGCAGAAGCAGAAGAAGAGAAAAAAGAAACGAAAGATGAGGAAGAGAAAAAGAAGATGAAGAAATAGAAGAAGCAAAAAAAGAAGATGAAGAAAAAATGGAGAATAAAGATGGAGAGAAGAAGGAAGAAGAAAGAACAAGAGATGAAAGCAGAAAAATAGAAAGAATAAGGGAAAGAAGAAGAGAAATATGAATACGAAGAAGAAGATAATAAGAAAAGGAAGATGACGAAGAGAAAAGTAAGATGAAGAAGTAAAAGAAGCAGAAAAAGAACATGAAGCAAAAAAGGGGGAGAAAAATGAGGAGAAGAAAGAAGAAGAAGAAGAAAAATAGATGAGAAAGTAGATGAAAGAAAAGAACAAGCAGAAAAAGTTAAAAGCAAAAAAAGTGAAAGAATAAGAAAAAGAAGAAGAGAAAGAAGAAGACGAAGAAGAATAAGAAGACAAAGAAATAGAAGAAAAGGAGGATGAGGAAGAGAAAAAGAAGATGAAGATGTAGAAGAAGCAGAAACAGAAGATGAAAAAGAAGAGGAGGAGAAGAAAGAAAAAAAAGAAGAAAAAGATATTTAAATAAGAGAAAGAAAAAAACAAGAGATGAAAGACGAAAAAAGAAAGAAGATGAAGAAGAGGTAGAACAAAAAAGAAAGAAGATGAAGAAGAGGAATAACAAAAACAGAAGAAATAAGAAGACGACAAAAAATAATATGAAGAAATCAAAGAAGAAGAAGAGAACGAGAACGAGAAGGAAGAAGAACAAAACGAAAGTGGAAATAAAGAAGAGAAAAAAGAGGAAGAGAAGACAGAAGAAGAGGACAAGGACGAAGAAGAAGAAGAAAAAGATATGAAGAAGGAGAAAAAGGAAAAAAAGAAGATAAAGGAGAAGCAAAAGAGATGAAAAAGAAAAGAAAGAGCAAGAGAAAGAGCAAGAAAGAAGAAGAAGAGAAAGAAGACGAAGAAGGCGATAAAAAGGAAGGGAGAAAGAGAAAGAAAAAGAAGAAGGAGAAGATGAATTTAAGGAAAAAAAAAAGAAGATAAAGAAGAAGAAAAAAAGAAGAAGATATAGGGGAAAAGGAAAAGGAAGAAGAATAAGGAGAATAAGAGGAAAAAGATGAAGAAACGGAAGATGAAAAGGAAGAGGAATAAGAAGCGAAAGAAGAAGAGGAAGAAGAAGAAGAAGATGAAGAAGAAGGGGATGACGAAGAAAGAGAAGAAGAAGAAGAAAAAGCAGACGAAGACGAAGATAAAAAAGAAGAAAAAGAAGATGAAGACGAAGAAAAAGAAGAAAACTAAGAAGAAGAGAAATATGAAGAAAAGGAAGAAGAAGAAGAAGAGAATGAAGAAGGAGATAAATGCGAAGAAGGAGAAGAGGAACCAAAAGAGGAAGCAGAAGAACAAAAAGATGAAGAGGAAGAAAAAAAAACGAAGAAGAAAAATAAGAAGAATATTAATAAGATGATGATAAAGAAGAAAAAGAGAAAGAAGAGGAAAAAAGGACAAAAGAAGAAGAGATAAAAGAAGAAGAAGAAGAGGAAGAAGAAATAGAAGATGAAGACGAAGAAAAAGAAGAAGAAGAAATAGAAGATGAAGACGAAGAAAAAGAAGAAGAAGAGAAATAAGAAAAGAAATAAGATGAGGAAGAAGAAGAAGAAAAGGAGAAAGAAGAAGCAGAAGAAGAGAAAGAAGAAACGAAAGATGAGGAAGAGAAAAAGAAGATGAAGAAGTAGAAAAAGAAGATTAAGAAAAAAAGGAGGAGAAAGATGAAGAGAGGAAAAAAAAAGAAGAAGAAAAAAAGATGAAAAAGAAGAGAATGAGAAAGAACAAGAGATGAAAGCAGAAGAACAAGAAGAAGTAGAGAACGAAGAAGAACCAAAAGAAAGTGAAGCAAAAGAAAAGAATGAAGACGAAGAAGAAGAAGACGAAAAAAGGAAGGGAGAAAGATTAAGAAGAAGAAGAAAAAGAAGACGAAGAAGAAAAGAAAGAAGATGAAAAAGAAGATGGAGACGAAGAAAAAAAGAAGAGGAGAAATAAAAAGAGAAAAAAGATGAGGAAAAAGAAGAAGAAGAGATGGAAGAAGAAGAAGAGGATGAGAAAGAGGAAAAGTAAGAGGAATATGAAAAAAAAGAAGAAGGAGAAGAAGAGGAAGAAGAAGAAGAAGAGGAAGAAGAAGAATATAAATGCGAAGAAGGAGAAGAGGAACCAGAAGAGGAACCAGAAGAGGAACCAGAAGACGAAGCAGAAGAAATAGAAGAATAGGAAGAAAAAAAGACAAAGAAGAAACATAAGAAGAATAGTAGTAAGATGATGATGAAGAAGTAAAAGAGAAAGAAGAATAAAAAAAAAAGAAGAAGAAGAAGAAGAGAAATATTAAAAGAAATAAGATGAGGAAGAAGAGAAAGAGGAAGAGAATGAGGAAGAAGAAGAAGAAAAAGAAAAAAAGGGAAAAGGAAAAGGAAGAAGAATAAGGAGAATAAGAGGAAAAAGATGAAGAAACGGAAGATGAAAAGGAAGAGTAATAAGAAGCGAAAGAAGAAAAGGAAGAAGAAGAGAGAGAAGAAGAAGAAGAAAATGAAGACGAAGACGAAGAAAAAGAAGATGAAGACGAAGAAAAAAAGAAGAGGCGAAATAAGAAGAGAAAGAAGATGAGGAAGAAGAAGAGGAGGAGGAAGATGAAGAGGTAGAGGAGGAGGAAAATGAAGAGGAATATGAAGAAATGGAAGAAGAAGAAGGGAAAGAAGAAGAAGATAAATGCGAAGAAGGAGAATAGGAAGCAGAAGAGGAAGCATAATAACAAAAAGAAGAAAAAGAAGAAGATGGAGAAAAAAAGACGATGTAGAAAAATAAGAAGAATAATAATAAGAGGAAAAAGATGATGACGAAAAAAAATAAATAAAAGAAGAAGAAAAAGAAGAAGATGAAGACGAAGAAAAAGAAGATGAAGAGAAATAAGAAGAGAAATAAGATGAGGAAGAAGAAAAAGAGGAAGAGGAGGAAGAAGAAAAAGAAGTAGAAGAAGAGCAAGTGGAAGAGGAAGAGGAATATGTAGAAGAGGGAGAAGAAGAAGATGTAATAATTAAACAATCAGACTTGTGTCTTTGACGTCTTCATACATAATGAATCGGTCTTTCTTTATTCGATATTGACTTAGCCTAAAGTACATAAGAGAGTATATAGTTCTGTCGCTCAAAGCAGCGGCAGAACGGGAGTATATAGCGTGTCATATGTATTTTTATTATATGCACATGCAGAAGGCATATACATTGACATGCGCTTGGGACCGAATGGTCAGAACGTCATAGTGCTTACGCTGCAGATCTCACGCTGCAGGCCAGTCCACATATAAGCGGCTGACATATTACAGCACTTGGCGGTGGTTATGTTATGTAAACAAAGCGATAAAGTGTCTCTATGTTTATGCGCTTGATACTCTAACGTTTAATTAGGGCATATAACCACTTTATATATTGTATACACTACAATGTGGTGGGCATATGCTTATTTTGAATATAACACACTACACCTCCCTTTTTACAGAAATAACGTAATATTAATATGAAGTTATTCAATATTATATTGTATAACTATTGGAGTTATAGTTAATTTATATAATGAAATATATATTTTTATGTTTTTATGTTTGTATTATTATTATTGTATATATACAACATTTTTTATTTTTTTTTTTTTAATAATAGAAGTTTGATTTGAGTTGTATATATATATATTTTATTTTGTGGATGAAGGTATTGAAATATGTATATGTAACAGAAATTGTGTTTGTTAATAATTCTTTTCGAAGTTTATTTTTTAACTTTTAGCCTATCCTTATGAACTTTTTGTTTCTTATTCTTGCCATCCCTAATTGTAATATTATCTTTATTATCTATAGCTATTACCTCAAATGGTCCTATATATGTAGGATCTAACTTGTGTCCTGCGTCATTTTTTAATAGA